>JACXGM010041015.1:0-10163 GCA_016801145.1 Umbra pygmaea
TTTATGTCTTAGTGAAATAGACCAGTGTGTCTGGCCTTAGACCAGGCTTTATGTCTTAGTGAAATAGACCAGTGTTTCTGGCCTTAGACCAGGCTTTATGTCTTAGCTGATATAGACCAGTGTGTCTGGCCTTAGACCAGGCTTTATGTCTTAGCTGAAATAGACCAGTGTGTCTGACCTTAGACCAGGCTTTATGTCTTAGTGAAATAGACCAGTGTGTCAGGCCTTAGACCAGGCTTTGTGTCTTAGCGAAATAGTTCTGACTTCAGAGGTGAAACGTGGGTTTATCCTGTGTTTAATTCTGTCTTCATAGGGGCATGTTTGTCCGCATTTGAATTAAAAATACTTTTTACAGGCTAAATCCACCAGAGCGTTACTAGAGACACTTAATAAATTAGAGTGAAAAAAATAATAGAGAAACCCATCACTATCCAGATTTAAAAATGGTTTTAATTAAGTTAGTATTGTCACGCTCTGGGCAGAGTAGAATGAGGCTGAGGCCAGTGCAGAGTTGAATTAACGTTTAATAGTAAAACAACAAACGTAGCTCACTTGGCAGAGTGACCGCAACATAAACTTAACATAAACATTTACAATAGCAAATACCATGGCTCACTAAAGGGCATCCTTCATTAAGGAGCTTATTTACATGATTACATACAGCTGTGGGGGTATTGCACAAAACCAAGATAAGGGATTAAGCCAGGATATTCAAGTTATCCTGGATAAACTTAGCCTTCACTTGGTTGCACAAAAGCTGCTAGAAGTCAACCCAGCCAAGTAACCATGGAGATTTATTCAGAGCAGGCTAACAGCCAGGCTAAGGTTAATCCTGGAGCCTTGTGTTAAATCAGTTGTCGCTCTGATCCGAAATAAACGTGTTAAACATTCATACTACTGTATTCTGAATGTATTCTGCTGAATTTTTATTAACATGCATTACATGTCACTAATTGCTGTCACGAGTTTGATGTAAATCCAAACAATGCAGTTGTTTAGATGTTCTGAACTGTTACATGAAGTTGCAACCGTGATTTCAATGTAGTCAGTGATGAGGGCAATTCATCTTTCTTTTCTCAGTGAACCAGGTAAGCACGTTGAGAACATTGTCTCATTTACATAAAATGAAATCACAGAAAGTAATAAAAAAGTCCTTGTCACCTGTGTTACTTCCTGCACCATGGCGTGCCCATTTCTGTATGACGTTTTGGATGAAGAAGCACTGATATTGAGACATACTTTCATTTATTTATTTATTGCTTTACAAGGTAGGCTACTCAAAGACAATTTACAGTACAACCAGCACACTTAGCACATAAAGAGATACAGCAATAAAACCTACTCATAAATCAAGCATATTAACAGCAAATAAGACAGAATGTAGCTACAATTTTGTAAAATTGTGGAGTGGCTAGTAAGTACATATTTTAAATAATCATATTTATTGCATATTCTATGCTTTACCTCGTAACTAATGCGGCACGCGTCTTCTGCATCAGTAAATCTGTGATCGATACCGTGGTCTATTTAAGAAAGCAGTAAACATGCACTTATCCAGAATATCTACATCTGGCTTCACATAGCTTTACCTTTTCATCCTGGCTCAGCAAACGTGCAACCGATTAAGCCGCGATGAGCGGATCACACTAAGTCAAGCTGCGCTTTTTTCAGTTATCCTGGATTTCTTTATTCTACTTTTGTTCAATACCCCCCTGGTCTAATAGTGTAATCAAGGTCCTGCTTTAGGAAGAGGAAGTCGGGTATGGCTGCAGCCTGGAGCCTCCTGTGTCATGCCCTCCCGTCTCATGCCCAGGCGTGTCAAACATAAAGTCGTTTCGCGAATTATAAAAAATACGAAAATCGCAAATTATTTTCACATGTAAATTCATATTAAGTCACATGTAAATTCGTGAGATTGTTTTTTGGAATCAATTGAAAATAGCTTAAATTGTTAAATTAACAAGTTTAGCCATAAATATATTTTACCATATATTAACCATAAGCCTTACCCAAACCCTTACTCTAACTTTAACCACTCTGAAACCTTGCTGTTAAGGCCATATAAAATATGATTTTTACAAGTATAGCCATAACTATAGTTTAACCATATATTAACCATAAGCCTTACCCAGTTGAAGTGGGAAGAAAAAGGTGCCGGTACTCTCTTGCATTAGCAAATCATTAACATTTGCGATTTATTCAGTGAAAAACAAAACTTGGAGATATTGCTGGTACAACAACAATTTATTGTTATTCATAACAACATAAATGTATTTATTTAAACAAGTTGTGTGTGTGTGTGTGTGTGTGTGTGTGTGTCCCTTGAAAAACACTCAAGCCATGCATGTGTTTCGTTTCTCGCGTTATTGTTGACATCGGTGTCATTGACTAAGGTAACATTAAGGTTGGTAGCTGCAGACTCTTCATTGCTAGCAGTTCCGCTCACATCAACCTTCAAGGTCTAAGGGTTTTTTATTATATTATTATTAATTAATATTATTATAGGTCTGCCTGTCACAAAGATGACATTTTGGCCTCTGGAAAGGTCTTACTTTGACCTACAGTAAAGTGCCTTATGGTTTTGGACTCAACAGACCCATGCCTACAACATGGATTAATGAAATCCAACATCCTGGATCATTTAATTTTATGTTTTATTTATGTTTTTATATTTATCCCAAAAAAAGAACATATGTATATTTCGTTTATTTGTGTAAAAGCATGTAAACCATGACGAATAAGGCTTTTTAATGCATATTGTCAAGCCCCCAGGGCTCCTGGACTGGTGTGCAAAGTTTGGAGGCCATACAAACTAGTCAACATCAAAATGCTGCACCCATTTCTTACAATATTTCTATACGTTTTTAAAATCCCAGCTATTTTTAACGTGTAACCTCTTTATTAAAAAAGGTGTCTATAAAACATGGCCGACTTTGTGGCGTCATAGCTCCGACTGTGTTTAACTGTGTTTTAACTGCCACCACTTATTCTTTTCGTCTGATCTTCCTCTTTCCAAAACTTTAGAACGTCGGTAGACTGAATGGTTTTAATTAACATTAGTTTGAAGCTCATGAAACGTACCCAATGTTTCTGGTTGGACTTGGACCTCTGTTGACGTGTCTAGCTCTGGCACACGCGTTCTTTTAGTACCTTTCTAAAGCCAGACTAGCATAACGACTTAAAAAAGACACTTCTTTTAAGTTTCTAGGTTTTCAGCAGTGAAAAATACGTGACGTTCAAGCGACAGCATTTTTTAACTAGTGACCTTGGAGAAGCGAACTTCTGATAGGGTGGGCTGACTGCTTGCCTTTACGTGATTCGTCAAGAGATCTGAAGTAAGTCACGTAGTTCCCTCTGGGTAGTGTAGTTTATGTAACGTTAGGATCAATACCAATCTCTCTGACACGGACGCGTTCTATGTCAGTGGTTGCGTACTGGCTACATGCGAGAGGCATCGGTACGCAAGAAAAAGTGCAGGTACGCTTAAGAGTAAAATGTAGAGGTGAGTACCGCCCCACTTCGAGCACTGGCCAAACCCTAACCTTAACCACTCTGAAATCTTGCTGTTAAGCCCATGTAAAATACGATTTTTAATTTTTGACTTTTTAAAAGTATTTTATTGATTAGCATGATCTTCTGCATTTATCTTACATACAGATTTTTTTAAGTATTTTATTCATTTGTGCGATTGCAGATACTGTTTAGTTAAAAAACACCAAAGTAAGAAGAAGACATAGCGGACCAGATGTGAGCTTTTACTTTGAAAAACGGCACCCGGCGGGAGGGCATGACACGGGGGCTCGAGGCTGCAGCCGTACACTCTTGGGAAGAGGCAGGTACATAAATATCCATGGGGTGGCGCTCACGCTCCATGGAGATTATCACAAGTGTAACAGACAATGGGGGAGTGTTCACTAAGGTCCTTAGCAAAGACACCACTGAGAGGGTATTTATGAGGGTTATTCATAAGGATGAAATCTATCAGAGTCGATTTTGAAGGATCTTTCAATTAACACGGGCAGGTTCCATGATTAAATGTGTGAAGTTCATATCAATACAAGCTGTTCTCAAAAATGAAAGATGGAGATAAACGATTACATTTTAAATCTCCAAGTATCGAAATGTAATTGTTTAAAAGGAGGATAAGTGATTCAAAAATAGCAGTGACTGCTTCCTGTGTAGCAGATGGAGGGCGATAAACTCAATAGAGACAAACACATTAGAAGAGAGAACTAAATTAATAACAAGAAGTTAAAATTGCTTAGGACCAGAAATACTGAGAGATTGTGGCCAGCCTTAAGTTTCTTCTGGGCATAAATTTAGACACCCTCTCCCTTTTTTGTTCTGTCACATCTCAAAAAACTATAATCATTAATAGAAAGTGTCATCACCATCAGAGATCTTTAGACACGTTTCAGAGCACATTAAAATTACCCACAAGTCTAACATGTCAGGTTTTGGGATGATGCTTCAAATATTAATGTGCTTTAACCCAAGACCTTGTCTTGCTTTAAAATCTGAGGGGCAATATTGTGTTTGCAAGAGAAGCAGAGTAGGGAGATTACACATGCTTATATTGACAAATATATTGATAGGTATATGATTATCATGCTAACACGTCTAGAAAAAGAAAATGTAACTGTAGGTTTATGACAAAATTGCTTAAGAATTATGGTAGGGATTTCCTGCACAGGATTCGAGGTGTTATCAATTGCAGTATCACATCTAACCATTAATGAGTTAAATGATGAGATGTTAATACTGTCAATATGTGGGTCCACCTTGAGCTTACTTGATTGAGATGTCCTAGCATTGTCCCTTCATCTGATAGTGTTCAGCAGAAAGTCATTATTAGAAAAAAGTAGGTTTGTCCCTTTTTCTTCTGGAAAAATGATACACACGGCGCTAGAAACCTCTGTTACCCTTTTAGGTTCATGTTCTTCCCCGAAAGAATCAAAGATATCAACAACGCGAAATATGTTTGCTCGACAGTGGTTTTCTAACCATACATGAAGACACTTGTTGATGGTAGGAAAAACTGCAATTAAATCCTCATTCTTCCTCCAGGGTAAGAGGTTTCTAGCGCTGTGGACGTCGACTTTCTGAACCATGGAACCTCCAGCAATGATGGTGCTACAACCGCCTTCTTCAGATCCCACAAGAGGTTTTCTATGGGGTTCAATTCAGGTGACTGTGATGTCACTGTAGAATCTTCCAGGACTTCTTCTACAACCAAGAATTGGTGGACTTTGAGGTATGCTTGGGATCTTGTTTGTGAAGGGTGATGATCTCTTCTCTTAACGTTTTGGACCATTCTTCTGACTTAGCCATGTTTCTCGCATGCAGTCAAATGTCAGTCTATTCAGGGGTTGACAAATTTTGAGACTGGAGAAGTTAATGTGGGACTGTTTTTAGTAGACAAACAGTTTAGATGTTGTTGTACTTCATGTTGCATGTGTAAGGTCAGATATCACTTTAATATGAAACCATAAAACCCCTCCCACTTAATTCATTTTACAGCTGTTGACAATAAAAAATTACCTACCGACTGAGCTCAGTAATGTTTCAATCAGGGAAGAAGGACAACAAAGGCCATCACTGGTCTCAGCTCCTAAGTGAGTCTTAGAATTAAGGCTGGTGACAGACATACTCTATCTCTATAAGTGAGTCTTATAATTAAGGCTGGTGACAGACATACACAGATTTGATGTAATTCCAACATGTAGCTAATCCCCCAAGCAATTTGAGCTTTCAAATAACGCCATGAACGATTGTATTATCAATCAATCAATCAAAGTTAAGTTTAAGTTTCTGTTTAATCTTAGTGAATTGTTTTTTTACATAGCATTTCTCACTTTTGAGAAATTGTTTTGTTGTTATAGAGCCATTCTTAGAGGCAATTACGATATGCATGTATGTTTAAACATTGTTTGTAAAAACTTTTTTTCTATTCCTTTTTTTAAATGCTTAAAACAACACAAAAACTGCCTTTGTTTAAAGTTCACCATCCTAATTCAGGAATTATACAATTTGATATGCATTGACATTTGCGCTTTTATTTTGAAGGGCTTTTCATCATACCACACCGATGACGTCATCTTCCTTTACTCTGCTGTCAAGCTTAAAGCAAGCAGCGTGTTGTACTACTGCCAAGGAAAGGTAATACAAGTATTTCTGTAGTAGTTTGTCTCACTGTAAACAAAATATTTCGACTTATTTGTATTGTTGAATAGAGGAGCTGAAATTTCGTATTTGGTCAGAAACTTAAAAGAGAAACCATAAAGGAAAGTAAGGCCAAAGCAGCAAATCTTAATTCTTAGTCTAAAATAGTGCATAGTCTTATATAAAAGATTAACTTACGAACTTAGAATTAGGGAATTTTGACTAGGCTACTGGAATGAATGGTTTATTTTCCCAATAATGTTACAGTAATTCGTAGATCGGTTGCCTTTTGAAGTGCACAAATTCAGACACGATATTTCGGGCAATTAGCGTGAACTTCGATCGACAACTTTACATCTACATTATGTTTTATTATAAATTTTATTTGATAATCTGTGATTAACACATTGTTTACACAATACCTGCTCGAGTGGACACATCTAATTGAGAGTTACCACTAACTATTATACACTTTAAAATGGCATAGTATTACACTTTTGCATTGTTACCTTGTATAGGCTAAATATCATATCGATTATATATTGTGTCTGTCATAAACATTAATGCTAGCCCCGCACACCTGAACAGGTACTTGTCCTACAGTTGAGACAGTGTTGGGGTGACCTCGTATTAGAGGACATTGACCAGTTTAACAGACCTGCAGCGTTGTCCTTGTTTTCTTGTCAAGGTGCATTCTTTGTGTTTTTCACATGACGCATCTATTTTGTTTTGTCCTTCAAGGCGTCATTTTGTTTTCGTTCTACTTAATCTGTTACATTGTGAAACTTTTGCACGACAAAATTTGTTGTACGGTCTCTACAATGTTTAATGAACACACTTTAAATCCTTAAGGCCTATTTATAGCTAAACAGACAGATAATCGGTTGTTACGTTGAATATGTGAGGACAAAGTCCTTCAATCAAAGGAAGTCCCATCTATATAGACTTTACTACAAATACCATTCATAGTTCACCACTGTATACTAGGGAAAATCATCGGGAAACGCCTACGGCTCACATACAGTCAGCCACGCGCCCCCCCCTTCCGAAACACAAAAGTGAACTGATTCATTTAATAAACATTTTTTAACCTGGGTTATGCCCATGTCAACCAGACAGTGTTTGGCAAGGTTGCTTTTACGATTACTTTTCAGTTACTTGATGAGTTGACAAGTTTTAGGAAGTCCCTAATTTAGACAAAATGTTCAGGTAAATGGAATTCATATCTTACTGGTGACCAAACAACGGTCAATGAACCACAATGACCAACCTGATTCACACCAAAAATCAAAGTAAACAATTGAAATCACAAGCTGTTCCAACATGAATTAATTTTATCAAGGCAACTCATAATGTGACTCAGTAGTGTGTATGGCACCCACGTGCCCTTATAAACTCTGGTCAGGCTCCTGATGAGATGGTGGATGAAGTCCTGGGGGATCTCCTCCCAGACCTGGATGAGGGTATTAGTGAGCTACTGGAAAGTCTGTGGCTCTACTCGGCGGCATCGGATGCATCAAATCATATGGCCCTATCTTGCACCCGTGGCAATGCAGCGCAAAGCCCGAATGCAAGTGTCTCTGCTAGTTTAAGACTTTTTCTTGTTGTCAATTTCCCGTTTGGCGTCCGCGTCGTTTATATAGAGATTGCTAATGTGTCGTCATCATGACATATTCCCGCAAAGCATTTTAGGAATCCGCGGCACAAACTGAAGGCGCCCATGCTTACTGTCTTTTTATTCAACAGTCTTAATATATTTTATTTAACAGGCTCATGCACCAATAGCTCCAACAGTGTTTTACTAGGAAGCGCATTTAGTAATACCAGTAAACAAGTCAAAGTTTTCACAATTTACCATTTAACTTATGCATGATGTGTTTGTCTTAGTAAGTTACATTGTTTTGTTGAATTCTGAATGCATGCAGATAGATGAGAGAGCGAGGAGTGTGGTGCTTAAAACATTAGCATTCCTTTGAACGGACAACAGTTTTCTTCCCCACATTTACAATCTCCAGGTCCTGGACCCATCCATCTGTACAAAAGACCTGGGCCTGCTGCAGCGACTTGAAGTGTGTGTATGCATTAACACCAGGGTTCGAATTATGATTTCATCTTTGTGGGGGTCTCTTAAAAAAGTAGCTTAAGTAGGCGCGGCATGTGTAGATAAATAAATAAATAGCCTAACATTGGACTTCATTCATTTGAGTAATTCAAACCTTGACTAGCACTTAATATCATGTAGTTGTATATATGGGTGCTGGAAGTTGGGCAACAGCCAACATGTTGACGTCCCGCCGGTCCTTGAGCAGTCGCTATGCTCATAAGGATCCAGTCCTTTCATTCCCTTTATTTTCTCGTCATATCTCTTCTTTGCATTAGTATTTAGTTTTAGGCGATATGGTCCGAAAATGTTTGTTTTAGCCCGCTACATTTTGTAGGATTCTGTTTTTCACGCTAAGTTTTCATTATTTTCATGCCAGAACACTAGCCTGCTATGCCAGCCCATATAAACTCGATATGGTCTGGCCAAACATACCGCTAATTCTTTGCGTTTTGATGACGTTGCCGCCCACTTGGTCACATGTTTTAGCAATCTCTATAGCAAATGCACCTGCGCCTATATTTTGGCCCATGGGCGTGCTGGTCTTACAGGGAGGTGTGTTCAGGATAATTCAGGATAAAAATCCACCATCATAATAGCAATGCACGAAAGGTAAATGCGCCTGGCCCTTAAAGGTAATAGGAGATTAATCTTTGATTGATTTATTGCATGTTACGCCCAAAAACATGCCTATGAATTAATGAAGACACTTAGTACAACCCTTTTAGGGCGCATGGACCCTTTTATCTGCTGTCAAACTAGAAAAAGTGGATTTCGACACTTTGGTCATGCCGTGCCCTTAAAATAGGGCCCATAATGTCCCAGAGGTTCTCAATTGGATTCAGGTCTTGGAAACATGAGGGACAGTAAATGGCATCAATGCCTTCGTCATCCAGGAACTGCCTACACATTCTGGTCACATTAGGCTGTGCATTGTCCTGTATCAGGAGAAACCCAGGGCCCACTGAACCAACGTAAGGTCTGACAGTAGGTGGATTTCATCCTGGTACCTAACAGCAGTCAAATCAGGGCTTGAAATACACAGTGTTTTGTCATCCCAGGGACGATAAAAATATGTCCTGGACGATTCATTACCAACTTTGGGACGATTATGGGACGATGGCCAGTAAAACATAACTTGCATAAAACACTGGTTACTAACCCACATGTTTACCACAAAAGAAATGCAGGTTTAATTCAGGTTTGAATGGCATGTCAGGATGTTTAAAAAATAATTTGCAATGATTGGATATTGACTATAGGGTAAAATTATTGCACAGGTGTGCCTTAGGCTGGCCACAATAAAAGGCCACTCTAAAATGTGCAGTTTCATCACACAGCACAATGCCCCAGATGTCGCAAGTTTCGAGGGAGCAAAACTGACAACTCCCACACAGTGATTTATAGCTACAACAGGTGGATTCAGCACCACGGCCAGCTCCGCAGCCTACTGAAATGTTTGTGATTCCTTAGGCTGCAGTGTATTAAGGTTATGTTAACATAAAATCTTTGAAAACCATTCCAATGTTGGTCAAATAGGCATATTATTAGGGCCCAAGCCAACGGCGAAGGCCCTTTTGTTTTCGTTAAGATTATTTGTTATTATGATTTTCCTACCTTTTGGGCACTTTTGGGGCCCTTAACATGCTCAAAAACTCTTGAAAATTTGCACACGGGTCAGAACCCGCGGCCATCAGAGCCGCTGAAGCCCGTACCCGGGCGTGGCAGGGGGGCTCTACAGCGCCCCCTGGAATGGGAATTCAAACACTTGTCCATATATCAAACACGCTTGCATGTAATAATATGAAACGCGGTACACTTATAGATCTCATCGGGCCGAACAACTTTCGTGCTCTAAGTTTTACGTCAGCCCAACAGGAAGCCGGTTATTATGGGTCGT
>JACXGM010041016.1:0-10163 GCA_016801145.1 Umbra pygmaea
TTTCCCCCTTATGAACAACAACCTTTGGTACACAATAAAAACTCCTTGTGGTTTCTCGGTTTGATCGATTTGAGCAACCATACAAGACGCAAATCATAGGCATTTTTTAGTTTGTTATAGTGCTTCCTAAATGTAGCAAATCACTTCATGCCCTCAATCTGTATTTCGCGCCATGGCAACGCAGTGACTTGACGTCATATGCAAACAAGCTATTAGGGTATTTTTTGTTCGCGCTGCAGTAAATTTAAAATAAACAAAATTTGGTTGGCCAATCCGAGGCCCCTGCACACGTGGGGCCCCTAGGCTGCAGCCTATGCAAGCCTGTGCATTAATCCGCGCCTGAGTACACCCCTCACATTTTGGTAAATATATGATTATAACTATTCATGTGACAACACTTTTGGTTACTTACGTATTCTTTTTATTTCTTTGTAGTTTCTGAAAAAGTAACATAGTGCAGGTTCAACTTTCATGTCACAATAAAAAATTGATTGCACCTTCAAAGTGTGCAGTATGTTGTTTAAATCTATTTGTAAAATAGGGAATTCCTATCTACGGCCCTGTATATCTGACATAATGCTACTAAAATCAAGGAAATATATCAACATTTGTTTTGAACACCTATTATAAAATGCTACAGTTACTGATATGAGGAATGACATCTGCATGAAAATGCTCCTACAAGGAGACACAGTGGTATATAAGGGCTCTAATTAATCCAAAGATCTTGTGATATCTAAAGGCTCTAAAGAATTCAGAGACCAGGTGAAATGAAAAGGCTCCAATGAACCCTGAGATGAGACCAAAGGCTCTAATGAATCAAGGAGACCCAGTGATATGTAGCCTGGGAGAACCCAGACAAACGTCCGGCAAATTTAGATTTGCTCTGCAAGTCAGTCTGGCCAAGAGCTCATTCTAGCCCATTTCCAATTTTTCCAAATCGAGGCACCAATCACAACCGTTGAGGAGGGCTTTATACAATGAAGATAGCGGAGCTTTATACTTTCATTGGTGGAAGCAGACAATTACAACAATTACTGCTGCAATGGAACATTCGCATCATCACTTGTTCAGATCAGCTATCGCGCCTGTTTTAAGTGATTTGAACATTTCATTTTTATTAAAAACCGATCAAAGAACAACACTTGAAGTCTTCATATCTAAAAGATATGTTGTTGCGGTCTTCCTGACTCGACACTGCAAATATCTGATATATCCAATTGCGGCGAGAGGCATTTGAACGGCGTCCGTTGGTGACGCCCCTTCGGAAATGGGCTGTGAATGAACCTTGCCCAGACCCACTCTTAGTCAGAACTGAGAAGGGTCTGGTGTTAACCAGGCTAAGTGATATGTAAAGGCTCTAATGAATACTGAGATGAGACCAAAGCCTCAAATGTATCCTGCGAGGACACCAAGCAATATTTAAAGGCTCTAACAAATCAGGAGACTCAGTGATATGTAAAGGCTCTAATGAATCCTGAGATGAGACCAATCGATATTTAAAGACTAATAATTCCAGGAGACCCAGTGATATGTAAAGGTTCTAATAAATCAAGAGGAGACCCAGGGATATGTAAAGGCTCTGAAGAATCCAGAGGAGACCTAGTGATATATAAAGGCTCTAATGAATCCAGAGGAGACACAGTCATATGTAAAGGCTCTAATGAATCCAGAGGAGAGACAGTCATATGTAAAGGTGCTAATGAATTTGGAGGAGATCCTTTGATATGTCAAGAACCCTGATATGAGAAAAGTGATTTCTAAAGGGTCTAATAAGTATTGTAAGGCAATCCAGTGATATATAAAGGCTCAAATTAATCTTGAGACGAGACCTGGTGATACCTAATGGCTCTACTGAATCTTGAGAGGAGACCTAGTGGTATATAAATGCTCTAATGAATCTTGAGAATAGATCCGGTGATATCTAAAGGCTCTACTGAACCTTGAGAGGTGACCCAGTGGTATTTGAATGCTCTAATGTATTCTGAGATGAGACCAAGTGATATGTTAAGGCTCTAATGAATCCTGAGATGAGACCAAATAATATGTACAGTAAAGGCTCTAATAAATCCTGAGATGAGACCCAGTGGTCTTTAAAGGATCTAATGAATCCAGAGAACCAACAATATCTAAAGGCTCTAATAGATCCAGAGGGGACCCAGTGATATGTGAAGGCTCTAAGGAATCCTGATAGTAGACAAAGAGATATCTAAAGCCTCTAATAAATATTTAGCGTGAGCCCAGTGATATGTAAAGACTCTAATGAATCTTAAGAGGAGACCAAGTGGTATCTTAAGGCTCTAATGAGTCTCGCATTAGTTAGCAGAGACGGCTTTGACAACAAACACTGCATATGCCGCTGAATAGTAAATTACCTTCACATTTTCACTGCCCTATCTAATGCTTTAATGTCATTTGATTGGTTGACTCAAAAATGAGGGCGGACCTTTAATTTTGTTTAATTTTGATTTATAATTACGATTTGTATATCTATATTGCACAGGTTTACATTTTAACACTCCAGTGTGGTCAAGGTTAGTGTTAAGGTTAGGTGTACGGTTAGATATGATTTAAAACTGAGAAAACTATGCTCATGTGCACATTGCCGATGTCATGTGAGGTCCGCCCTTATTTTTGAATCAACCAATCAAATGACTAAGTCCTATGAGCTCATCTGACCTGACATATCTGCTGCAGGCCTTTTGCTGTGGGAGGGACAACACTTGCTAAATTGAAATGGTTTGATTTGTCTGTGTGTGTTGCTACTTGCTACTATCCCTAATATTGTCTTCTCCAGGCGCCAACAGTTGTTTTCAGCATATCACAATGCTTGATCAGCTGTGAAGGCAGGGACAGCAGTCTCAGTCAAAATTTGGACCCCATAGCCTCTCCAGACTTACAATTCAACTGGTTTATCAGTCATGCAGAGCTACGCTTGTCCAACAAGATTTTTTCACAACTTGCTTGTGTGACGTCAGTTTGACAGACCTCCTAGGATTGTCCTATCGATCCTCCTATTCTGGGGTCATGAAAGGTGGCCAGTGGAGGCCCAGACAGCCCAAGATGGGTAAGATCCCACCTGTGATACTAGGAAAACCTAAAGCAGAAACAGCAGAGCATCTGTCCACATCATGAATACAGATGGTATCTATGTGCACATTGAATTACAGTGTACTGAAAACGCATTGCTGTTTGAGGATACGGAAAGCACTGTTCAGAAAGGTTTATGGTCATCTGTTAGTGTGTGTGGGGCTGGGGACGAGTGTGGAAATTATTTAAAATTCAGTGTACAGACTGATATTTTTATCCTCAAAAACATGTAGAGGACTAGGATGGATAAAGTGGCATTCTCTTAAGTACCCAGAATGTTTATAACTGAGAATCAAACAGAAGAAGCCAGCTCTAAACTGGTGCTGTTCCATAGTATATGAGAAACAACACACCCATCTTACGAAGCACTCGAGGACTATCACAACTTGAATACAGTTGTGCTCAAAAGTTTGCATACCCCTGGAGAATTGGTAATAGATGCACCACTTTTAAAGAAAACATGAGTGAACAGGCAAAACATTTTTTATTCATTTCACATGGGAGTCATATTCAACTGTGGCAACAAAGAAAATTATCAAATGACCCCTTTTCAAAAGTCTGCATACCCTCAGTTCTCAATACGGTGAATTGTCCCCTTTAGCATCAATGACAGCATGCAGTCCTTTGTGATAGTTGTCTATGACGCCCTGAATTCTTGCAGGTGGTATAGCTGCCCATTCGTCTTGGAAAAATGCCTCCAGGTCATGCAAAGTCTTTGGTCGTCTTGCATGAACCGCAGGTTTGAGATCTCCCCAGAGTGGCCTAATGATATTAAGGTCAGGAGACTGTGATGGCCACTCCAGAACCTTCCCCTTTTTCTGCTGTAACCACTGGAGGGTCAACTTGGCCTTGTGCTTAGGGTCATTGTCATGCTGGAAAGTCCAAAAGCGTCCCATGTGCAGCTTTCAAGCAGAAGAATGCTAATTGTCTGCCAGTATTGTCAGATAACATGGTGAATCAATTTTCACATGGTTCCAGTGCCTTTAAAGCTCACACACCCCCAAAACATCAGTGAGCCACAACCATGCTTCACAGTGGGGATGGTATTATTTTCACTATAGGCCTTATTGAACAAAGTGCTTATGGTTGTGGGCATAAAGCTCTATTTTGGTCTTGTCACTCCAAATTGCAGTGTCAGCTGGCGCAGTAAAGGCTTCTTTCTGTCAACACAACCATGCAGCTCATTTTAGTCTGAGTATCGTCGTATTGTGCTCCTTGAAATAAAACACTTTTAGTCTGAGTATCGTCGTATTGTGCTCCTTGAAATAAAACACTTTTAGTCTGAGTATCGTCGTATTGTGCTCCTTGAAAAAAAACACACTGTCTTTTCCCAGAGCTGCCTGTATGTTTGCCGAGGTCACCTGTGGGTCTTTCTTTGTATCCCAAACAATTCTTCTGCAGGTTTTGGCTGAAATCTTGTGGTCTACCTGATGTAGGCTTGGTATCAAGAGATCCCTGAATCTTCCACTTGTTGATAATGATAAGTGATTTATCAGGACTGACTGGCGTTTGAAAGGATTTGGATATCTTTTATTTCCATTTCAAAGTTTAGGCAGTACCTTATTACGCAGGTCTTTTGACAGGTCTTTTCTGCTCCCCATGGCTCAGTATCAAGCCTATTCAGTGCATACACATGAGAGCTAACAAACTCATTGTCTATTTCTACACAAACACTAATTGCAATTTAAAATGCCATTTATTAATTAACCTTCAATTGCCATTTTAACCTGTGTGTGTCACCTTGTGTGTCTGTACCAAGGCCAAACATTTAAGGGTATGTAAACTTTTAATCAGGGCCATTTGTGTGATTACTGTTATCAATATGGTTTACAAAGGAGCCAAACAACTGTGTGATAATTAATAGATTCATATGATCACTGTCCTTACATCATAGTCAGCTTTTTTGCCCTAACAGTCATATTGTCAAAATGTACCTTTATTTCATTGCCTGCAAATGTGCTCTATGCTTTTTATGTTTTAAATATTTCTTTGTCTTTTATTGATGAAAATGTTTTTATTGATGCAAATATCTTCCATTTAATTTGACTTTTATTAATGTAAAGGACTTTGAGCTGCAAAGGTTTATTATTATTATAAAACCAATGCTGAAATTTTACAATTTCCACCAGGGTATGCAAACGTATGAGTACAAATCTATATATATAAGCATACAAGGACCAATCCAGCCTTCATACGAAGCATACGAGGATCAACCCAACTTTAATATGTAGCATATTAGGACAAAACAAGCTTTTTTAATTTGTAGCATATGAGAACAGACTCAGCCTTCATATGTAGCATACAAGGACCAAACCAGCTTTTATTCATTGCATACAAAGACAAGCAGATTTCATACGTAGCATACCAGGGCCAAAACCGCTTTCATACATTCGTACTTGCCATCAATTACTCAGGCATGTTGATTAAAAACCGTTTACCTTAAAAATACATCCATATATGTACTTTGCAAAAGCTAGATGAGCCAACGTTATTAGGCCGTGACTCCAAGAGGTAAACAAAAGCCACATCATATTTTTCAGCAGAATATTGTCTTTCACATGGTGACAGTAGGGTTCTCTCTATTCATATACATTTTACAGATGTGCATTTTTTATGTGGCTTGCTCAAGCCCAAAATGAAATTTGACCCACTCAGTAATTGAACCAACAACCTGAGTACAATTTGTTTGGTACAACTAACAACTTGGCCAACTCATGGACTTAGATTGTAAAGACGTGGGACTCTTGAGCCAAAACAGGTTTATGTATTTTATGTATGCTGTATTATTCAGTTATGTACACATTTCATGTTAGAACAATGTTTTTTATATTTATATTTTCTATAATTCATACATTTTACAAACTCATTTTTTACATGATACTACATTGGTTTCAACAAGATTCAACCCTGCTTTTTCAATAAACAAAAAGACTTAAATCCATAACAACAATATCCTCATCTTCAAACGGAGGAGATACTGCACTTGAGGCAGCCACAACCATTCATCTGAAACTTTGTCTAAATACCTCAAACGTGAGGCTTATTGTACTAACTTACAATTGAAATATCCCATCATGCCCTGATCCCAAACCTCCACATCATGCTGTGTTCACTCCTCTTTTCCTGCCCCCAGAGTTCTCTCAATCCCTTCTTTAGCCCGTCTTTGCCTCGAGTCCTGACAGATCCATCTCTCCCTCCAAAGGCTCACATCTCCGTCCACAGTGAATTCTCACATCTTTTAATTGATCCTCTTTTCTCTCTCCACTCCTCCTCAGTTCTTGTCAAGGTCACGGCCAAGGATATCTTCATTAACCAATGAAATAACAGAATGCAGGGAAGAAATTAAAGTTTTCCTGCTGTCCGACATAGCAGTGTAAAAAAACTGAGCCGTTTCAATCAGTACATTTAAACTCACTTAACCCCTCATTAATACTCCAGACTCACTGTTCATCTCAGCTCAGATTCCCACTAATGAAATTAGACCAAAAGAAGGTATAGGAAATATTTAGCACACAGGCAGGCATGCGATGGGAGATTGTCAGGGGACTCTAAATCTTCTTGCGTTTCCTCACTCCCTCAGAGTAGGCTGATACTAACTACACTGAGGTTAAATTACTAGGTAAGGCATGCAGTCTACCCGTGGCATCGTGAAAGGGCAATCTACTGCAAAAACACAAAGCAGAAAACTTTGTTAAAGGCAATATAAATAACTAAAATGACTCTTGTTCACTATGATTTCTCTTTTCAGTGTTCCGTCTGTGAAACCGGGAAACTGTCTTGGTTTTGGATAATGTATCTACATACACGATGTCGACACCTGAACATCACACAAATATTCTACAAGCTTTTAATTTGGTGCTGGCCCTTTGTAGCTATAACATTACATGGAGTTAGTAAAACCAATAGCCACTGGATTTATGCAAATAATCATGTTATTTGACAGGCATATTACCGATTAACTCAAAGTTAAGTGGAGGACCAAGGAGATTGATGGTCACTTCAAATTTTATCACTTTATGGTAAACACTTTCTTAAAATAATCCAGCATTGTGCAAGTTAATAAAACGTGATACAATTACCATATAGTACTAAACCCTATTAGATGTCCTATCATTCCCAATTTCCCTAAAAACGTTGATGAGTGACAATCATGTTAGCATTATGCATGATGATGACTATCATATGCTGCAGTTCTCAAAATGGCTATGCATTGACAATAAATCGATTTGCTGTTAAGACTGTCATAAAAATCATGTATTATGAGTTAACAGTTAAGGTTTCTGAGTGGTTAAGGTTAGGTTAGGGGTTTGGGAAAGGTTAACAGCAAGGTTGAGTTAACAGCAAGGTCTCACTGTGCGCCAATCGCGGACTTTTCCGTGAACTGCCATGGATTTTGGTCCGTGTTCATTTCACAGAATTTTTGCCCATTCTGTGAAACTGCCACGGATTCTGATGTTTAGATTCCGTGGCAGTTTCACAGATTTCTGAGAGATCAAGCTGGTAAATCTGTAATCAGAGAGTCAGAACAAGACATTTTAAATCATTTATATAAATCGGCACCCAGTACCCTGGCTGCGCCTGCTATAGCTAATAGTGTAGAATATAAGACCAGGCGTCGCTCATTTTGAGTTTACGCACTGCTGGTGCAACAGGTATAAATTTAAAGGGCATTTTAGGTTGGACGTAGGCTATAGTTATGACATACTACAGCAGCACCAGTACCGAACTAAGTTTCAGCCGTCTGCGGCTCATTAAGACATGCTTGCGTTCGTGCATGGATGAGGCCAGATCTCACCCGCTGTGTATGGAGCGGGTTATACATATTGACAAGGACAAAGTGTTTGGCAGATTTGCCACCATGAAGGAGAGGATGATGAAGATTTAATAAAGGACCATGATACGTATATAATTTTGTTAGATTTATTTGTTCGGTAGGGTCGTTAAGCAGACAACAAAATGGTAAGAAAATATTAAATCGTCTTTAAGAATTTATATTTTAGTTATGAATAAGTCACTCAGAATGTTATAAATCTGTTGTTTTACTCAGTTTTCATCCCAGTACCTGTAGCCTATGGAGTTGTAAACAAACTTTGTGTTCAATATATACAGTATTGCCATGTCAATTCTATAGTGTGGCACTGATTGAGCGCACTTGGACTGTGCAGCACCGTCAATCAGCTGTCACTGTCCGTGGTGTTGAAACATATACTTGACTGGCAAACTTTTCTTTATTCGTCAATACAAACTTGTAAAAAAATGTGGCTTTTCTTTGTGTTTTATTTGACGTATAATCGTCCTTGGCTAAACAAGTGACACATTATAACATATGCATTCATCAGATATTTTACAGTTTTTTTTAACGGTTTTAATTTAAAAATGACTTGTTAGCAGAGGGCCCCGTGATGAAGCTCCGCCCCCATGGTACTGAGAGTCTCGCTCCACCCCTTGGATTGAGTAATGAGCACCTGATCGTTACACTGCACTATGATTTCTAAGGGTTGGACAAAAGTGAACAGACGGTAATTGCTCTAAAATGTAGATACTTTGTTGGCTAGATGGTGTTTAAAACTACTATAACTGTACATTATACCTGCTGAGCTAAATGTTATAACAAAGCATTACTAACATACAGCTGTGTTGTGTTTGTGGATTAATGTTGTAGCTAAAATATCTAGTAGTAGCTAGATGTTAGCTAACCATTTCCATTATTATTTGCCCTGGTTGCAGCTTAGGGAATGATGGAAATTTTAAACGAGCAGACACAGGGAAATGGGGGAGGGTTATGCAATTTTAATGTTAGTCTGGGGAGGGTTTAGTATTTTTTATTTTGTAAATGGGGTCATATTGTGATGCCATCTGACCCAAGGGTCATATAGTTTGTGTTGCATATTTGCAACACCACCAACCTGACCACTAACATTGCTGATTTATGATATCTGATATACTTTGGTTTGATTTAAAAATTCAAGAGTAAACAACAGACAAGTGAAGTGTTTATTAAATATATTGTGCATAATATAGTACTCTTAAAACAACTACATTCAGTACAATTTAAAAAACTTCACATTTTTTCAAATATACTGTTTTCTCAACCATCAACACTTTCATAAGAATACGACTTCCACATTATTGGTATATGAAGAGTAACTAACACTGGGTCATTAAATCAAAGGCAACAGTTAGGTGAGGCAGAAATACACCCCTAACTGGGAATGTTGGATTGTTCATCTTCAAGTTAAGACACGTACTCTGCCCTGAGGAAATCCAGTAACAATGTTTGAGTCACACATGATTGGCTTTTTTGGTGAGTTTTCTGATTGGTCAGAGCGAATAGGTTACGAGATGTCAGGCCATCGGCATGTCATGATAGGCTGCGTAGTGGCCAGTCACGTAATGGTATATCTGGAGCAACAGAGAAACATAAAAATAAAGAGTTATTCCATTACTACAACTCTTTTAAAACGTAGTGCTAGAAGATGTTGATGAGGTCAAATATCTTAACCATTAGTACCAACACGACCCACTTTGCCCATAGCACTACCTGGCTATGTTTTTAGCTGCGAGTGGTGTGCGTCTTACCTGTCTCTCTATGTCAGCCAGTAGACTGCTGGCCCCCAGTCTGAATAGGTGAGCACTCAGCCACTCATCTCCCAGCTCCTCCTTCATTAAAGTCAGCCACACCAAAGACTCTTTGGCTGTACGGATCCCCCCTGCTGGCTTAAACCCCACCTGCACAACACATGTATGACCAGTAAAACAAATCGGAGACAGACAGACAGACAGTCAAATCCAAAAGTTTAGGCACCCATGACAATTTCCATGTCTTTCATTTATAAATAATTGACACAATCGACACCCCACACACACACACACACACACACACACAGTCTGAAATGTATAAATTATTGCAGTTCCTCATTGTAGTTCCTGTTCAGATGTATACACTGATAATGGAGGAAAGAGAAAGTTCTGTTTTCACATGGTGCTGCTTTACTGTGTGTGTGTGTGTGTGTGTGTGTGTGTGTGTGTGTGTGTGTGTGTGTGTGTGTGTGTGTGTGTGTGTGTGTCAAAGC
>JACXGM010041017.1:0-10162 GCA_016801145.1 Umbra pygmaea
ACTGTATGTCGAAGTATATGACGTCGTCATTGCGCACCGGTAATGTTTATATTCTCGACTGCTCATTGGTCCACTAGATGCTCGTGTAACAAGACCAAGATACCGTTTCCGGGGAAATGTCACTTTACTCGCATTCAATTCACCTCAAGGCGGCAGCAGATTGTTTAAAAACTCCACGACTTCAAAAGGAATTGGTTAGCGGCCCCAGTCCTTCTGGGCCTCAGGGGCTCCTGGTTATCAACTTTGTCGCACACTCCACCAGTACTCATCCCACAACATGATGACCAAGACAAACACATCATCTCTGAGTAAACTTTAAAAAAAAATGTATGTACCTTAAATATTGTAGTGTCAAGGTAACCAGTTAAACATAACTTTTATAATATTTGCTACTTTTTTAGTCAGACAACCCATAAAAGAATGTCCAGAAGACTGCTATGTGCCCCACCTGGGAGGATGCTCCTCACTCATCCAATGGTAGCAGAATCATCCACACAATCCAATAGGAAAGGCACTGCATATAAAATCTCCTGCCATGTATCAGTTTTGCAAAAGACACATATAGAGGTAACAGGAATGGAACAAGTTCAAGTTCACTTGGTCCATGTAGACGGGTCAATGTACATATAATCTCTTGAGAGAAGTAAATCTTATGTAATAGGGGCAGTTGTTTCACTTCTGTGTCAGTAATTGGATAATTAAATCCAGCCTGCCTTGAACAGTGCAAAATGGAAATTCCGCTATTTCTGTGGTTGCGTTCCATCTCCATGTTAAAGTACTGCCTTTACCCAATTGTGATTCGATCACACCAAACATCGATTTGATTTCAATTTTTCATCTGTTCACTCACTTTGCTTTTTGTTAATTGACAAATATAAACTACAAATATAAACTACTAAGTCTATTTTTGACAGCATTCTTTTTTTACAGCATTTTTTCACAACTGCCTAAAACTTTTGCTTGTTTTGTATATTTTGTGATATTTAAAATATCAGAAAAAGCAGTTTAGATGTGTAAATTATTGCTTACACTAAGCACTGCTTATTTTGCAATTTGATCAGGAATTGCAATGATCAAGCACATGATGAGTTGTGTATCCACAGTGTTTTTCGATGGGCACGTTCCGGTCCTTCCTTGATAGAAAACACACATGTGCCCTTAAGATGCAGTGTTACTTGGATCAGCAGAAAGTTGCAAGAAGCAGAAACAGACCTATAGAGCAAAACATCTAAGTTCTACCGGAAGCAACACATAGTCACCCAATGCAACGCCAAAGAACCAGGTTGGGGAAAAGTCCCTGCCCAGCCAGTCCCATCTATCAACCTCAAGAATGCGTAATGAGTAAAGCCAAAGAAAGTGTCTACACAAACAGAGCCACCTTAGGTGGCTTAAGGTTGCTTTTTTGTTTTTCAACAATTGATTTGTATCCTGTGTTTGTATCCTGGTTGTGGCATTCCAAATATGCCAAAGGCACTGCGAGCGATGGAGCAAATTTGTACACCACTGCCCAAAGTAAACAGGTAAATAATCGGCCACAATTAGCTCATCATGATGCTCTCTATCTACACGTTGTGTGCACCTGTGAATTCCATTACTGTTGTATATTTGGTATATCTGTACCCTTCCAAATACACTGAACAAAAATATAAACGCAACACTTTTGTTTTTGCCCCCATCTATCATGAGCTGAACTCAAAGATCTAAGACTTTTTCTGTGTACACAAAAGGCCTATTTCTCTGAAATATTGGTAACAAATCTGTCTAAATCTGTGTTAGTGAGCACGTCTCCTTTGCCGAGATAATCCATCCACCTCACATGTTTGGCATATCAAGATGCTGATTAGACAGCATAATTAATGCACAGGTGTGCCTTAGACTGGCCACAATAAAAGGCCACTCTAAAATGTGCAGTTTCATCACACAGCACAATGTCACAGATGTTGCAGGTTTTGAGGGAGTAAAACTGACAACTCCCATGCAGTGATTTAAAGCCACAACAGGTGGATTCAGCACCACAGCCTACTGAATTGTTTTTGATTTATTAGGCTGCGGAGCTGTCCCTGGTGCTGAATCCCTCTGTTGTGACTTTAAATCACTGTGTGGAAGTTGTCAGTTTCACTCCCTCAAAACGTGCAAGATTTTTGGTACTAGCCCTATGGGATGCATACAAGATCCGGATCCACAAACTGAATTTGTCCAAAAATCCACATTTTCGAAGAACAGCAAATACTGTAGGCTCTCCCATTAAATTATATTGAAGGCCTTCTCTGCATCCAGGGAGACCACAAGCTCGGGGAATTTTAGAACTGTTTGGAATAAATAATGTTGAGCAAGGTCTGATGTTAAAAAATGTATGTCTATTGTCTGCCCTTGATAAAGCCGGTCTCTTCCTCCGAAATGACCCCTGGTAAGACTACCTCAAGACGCCTCGCTATCAACTTCACAAGCACTTTCACATCAACATCAAGGAGACTAAGGGGCCTCAATGAAGAACATGAGGTGGGGTCCTACCCCTTATTGAGAAGAAGGGCTATTGATGCTTGTACAGAGAGGGTATATTTTGAAGATAGCGCCAGTATGGTTGTCGGCTAGCCGTCTCCTTGACACCTTGTTGTGTAAATTTATCATCTACTTGTCTGCTAATGTAGCCTCATCTCAAATGCTCTACAGCCACTAAGCCCTTTAAAAAATTTGGGATAATCTTGTGGATATTATAGCAGCTGTGGCCTGGATGGACCATTGTTCAGCTCGATACCGGGGAAACACGAAGGAGTATTGGTGAAGATTAAGCAAAACAAACTGGAGGTTTCTGCATTTTTTGGGGATAGATACAGGGGTATGTGCTTGCTTTCCTGGGGTTCACTTCAAGTAAAACACTCCTTCCTTGCAACTGTTTGTCCGGATGCGTTACCATCATTTCCTGGTATATGCCGGTGTGATTGTGAGATCATACTGTGGGAGTAAACCACCACAACCTTTGTTCGCTGAATACAGAGCAAAACTAAAGAAATCTTTACGCTGTTTCCAGGATCCAACATTAGCTATTATGGCCCTGATAGATGCAAGGGTATCTATAACAAAACTTGTATTTTGAATGATGTTTATTATCACGTGAACTGGATTTCCTGTTTGTGTCTGAGACCTGGCTTGGTGTTGGTGAGTCAAGCCCTCTGAGCTCTGCCCTAGCGACGGTCACTTTTTCAGTACTCCCAGACCTGTTGATCGTGGAGGAGGATTAGCTGACATTTTTTTAAATGTGTTAAATGAAACCTTCTTTCTATTGAACCGTTCCAAAGTTTTGAGGTGCAGCTGACTTAGATGGAACGGTCCAGTCCAGTGCTTTGTGCATTATATACCGACCTCCATACAATAGCAATTTTATTCAAGATTTCTCAAGACTTTATATCTACTATTGTACCTACCACTGACAATCATTTGATTCTTGGTGATTTTAACATTCATGTATTTTGCCCATCTAACCACTGGTTAGAGAAACTTTAGAACATGTTGACTCATTTAACCTCACTCAGTCAGTTATGGGATCAACACATCAGAATGGTCATACACTTGATCTTGTTTTATTGTTTGGTTTTTCTATTTCCAATGTTGAGATTGAAGACACCTGTCTGTCAGATAATAAACCTGTTGTTTTTTATGTTACTCTTCCATGTTTAGTCTCAAAACTCAAACTGCTAACAAACTGTTCTCGAACCATAAATTCTTTCACTCTTTTCTCAGATGCCTATATGGCCTCTCCTTTTATTTCCATTATCGACGCTCCCTCTCTTACCTTCAGCACAGAGGATTTATTTATGTTATTTAACTGTTCCGCCATATTTTAAGCACACAGTGCTCCAGCCACTAAATAAAAAGCCTAATCTTGATAAAAATGTTCTTGGAAATTTCCGTCCCATTTCAAAATTGCCTTTATTATCAAAAATTCTGGAGAAAGTAATATTTTCACAGCTTTCTAGATGAAGCAAATGCTCTGGATTCTTTTCAGTTTGGCTTTAGAAAATGTCAAAGCACTAAATCAGCCCTTCTTAAGGTCCTACATGATTTATTGTTGTTTGGGGACTCAGGAAACGTTTATTTATCTACCTGGAATTGCTATTTTAATTGTTCTTGACCTCAGCTGTGTCATTGTCAGACTCTACTAAGCCTCTAAATACCCATTCACAATCAAGTTACACACAAGAACCCGGTTCCCATGAACATACCCCAGTCATCAGATCACAATCACCAGAATTATAAACACCTCAGAAGCCTCACCACATTGTGAGGTATGTTGCAATCGACATTACTGAGCCTGTATCTACAAAGCCTAGTCCTGATCTCTGGTAAACAAACCCTGTTATTCCTTCTATATTGACCTGCCTTTGGATTCTGCTCGGTACCTTTGCTTGTCTTCTTTGTTTATCGACCTTAGACTGTCTGCCTACCTGAATTGTGTACTGACCTCTGCCTGGACTGCCTTCCCGAATTGTGTATCTTTACTTACTTTACTTTATTGTTTATTTTTACAGGGACAATGCACAATTAAGGGTTATTGCACCAGAGTTAGCCAATAGCTAATTTGCATCTGCTGTCCCTGGGCAGGTAAACAAATAACATACAATATTACATAACATAGAACATCACAATACATATATCCGGTAATGTTCGATTAATAAAAAAACAGTAAAATGAAAACACGGAACTTACAATACGGTCATTAGTGGTTAAATATTTGTTCTAATAGTAACGGGTGCTAAAGATTGTTTTAAAAAAAACGAAAACGCTGTTTGACCAATGGCTGTTTTTTATACTGCGGGACCAGATCTCCCCTAGCAGATCCTCTAGTCCTACTGGCACTGCTGTTATGGGCCAGGAGTCCCCTTAGAGGAGGGGGAGGCAAGGTTATGGATAACTTTGTACATCAGGCATACATCACTGTAAAATACAAAATTAAAAAAATGTAACTTTCAAAATGGTACAATAATGATAGTCCCTTGGTATCCCTTCTTACTTGTTTTTTAAAAGACAGTTGTTGGTCAATTATTATTCCTAAATATTTTACGTGTCACACATTTCATTCCTTCACCGTTAAATACAATGTCTGGATTCAAAGAGTTGTGTTTTCGTACAGTGAAATACATGCAAACCGTCTTGCTTACATTAAGAGACAAGCAAGACTTATTTAACCAATTAGAAACTTCAGCCATAGCACACTGTAAATCCGAATTTGCTCAGTCAACCTAAAAATTTTGTGGAAATGGCTTGCACTCAAAACTTTTAGTTTAGTAAACTATGGTAACATGAACATATTGAGTACAGTAGACACAAAATAAATGTGTCCCATGACCCTTGTTTGACTGTGAATTTATGTCTGATGAACTTAACTTTTTTAACCCTTAAAGGTCTAAATGGTCTTAGGTCCGCTTGGCACACAGTTGACTTTTTGGCCTCTAGAAAGGTCATACTTTGACCTACAGTGACGTGCCTTATGGTTTTGGATTCAGATGACCCATGGCTACAACATGGATTAATGAAATCCAACATCCTGGGTCATTGAATTCTATGTTTTATTCAATATTTATCCCAAAAATCTAAAGAACGTATGTATTATTTGTTGTTTTTTACATGAAAAGCATGTTATCTATAGTGCATAAGGCATTTTATTGCTTATTGTCAAGCCCCCAGGGGTCCTGGACCAGTGTGCAATGTTTGGGGGCCATACAATCAAGTCAACATCAAAATGCTACACTCATTTCTAACTAGATTTCTATACGTTTTTAAAACCCAGCTAAATTCCAACTCCAAAAATGGTTGTTTTATGCAGGACGATATCCTATGTTATTGAAAAATGTGTTATTTTGTCATTTTCACTTCCTACTTCCTGTCTGTGATATTTTTAGTCAAAAAGAAAGGCCATCGTCGGCTTTGAGGTGCGATATCTCCGGCTGTGAGTAACACAGAGATGTGCCACCACTCATTATTCGCGTCTAATTCTCCCCTTTCCAACGGTACCAAGCTTTAGTTGCTAGCATGTACGGTTTGTGCTATTAGTTTTAGCTATTTGTTCTTTATCTTTTATTAATTTTGATTGGTCCTTTTATAGCCCAGTTTTGAACTGCTTTATTCTTCTTCTTGGTAATTTTTTCAATATTTTTCCAAATTAATTTACTATTTCCTTTAGCATCTTTAACTAATTTAATAAAATAATCAGCTTTGGTCTGCCTTAATTCCTTTACTACTTTATTTCGCAAATCCTGGAATTTTCTCTTATCATGTGGTGATTTAGATTTAAGAGCAGCTTTTAATGCCAGGTCTCTCTGCTTCATTAGCTTCCAGAGATGTTCATTTAACCATGGCAAATGTATTTTATTAGATAACTATAACTCTCTCCATCATAGTATTAAAACCTTTCTCTATATCCCCAGACTGTAGAACATTATTCCAGTCCAGGTGCTTTAATTTCACCTCAAATTGACCAACTAGGGATTTGCCCTCTTGTTTATATAAAAATCGTTGTTTTGTCAACTTTCTTACATGTTTCCACTAATTTGCCTCAATCCAGTTCCAGTTCTCAGTTTGAAGTTTGATTTATAACAAAAACCATTCTTATTGAGATTAATCTTGTACTTGTATTTGGTTTTGGCCAAGCAAACTCCCGCAGCACCTGCCATAATGCTTCGCATTCACCCGCCCTCATCTGACTGAGTACCCTGCCTTGGATTTGAACCTCTGCCTGCTTTGACAATTCTCTGGAGATTTGAGGGTCTCCGCTTCTCTACCTGCTAAACATATATTTTACAATAAATATTTGAACATTGATTATTCTGGGTTTTTGTTGATTCTTGACAGATCATGACATCAGCACTGCATTTGGCACAATTGACCACAGCATCTTACTAGACCATCGCAAGTCAGAAGTTGGCATTCAGGGCGCCGCCATTTACATATTTAAGGTCTATTTGAGAGACAGAACATTCTCTGTAAAAATTGGGAATTTCTCTTCCTCCACTGCATCGATCACCTCTGGGGTACCTCAAGGCACTGTCCTGGTCCAAAATTCATTTTTATATACATGCTTCCTTTGGGCTCTACTTGAAAAAAAGACAACACTTTATACCATTGTTATGCAGATGATTCACAATCGTACCTTCCACTTAATCTTGATATTCAAAAATCCATGAGGTCTTTTTCTGATTGTTTTAAAGACACTAAATGATGGTTAGCAAAACTCTCTCAAGCTAAATGAAACAAAGACAGATGTTGTTGGTATTGGTCCCCCAAACTGTACTAAAGATATAACAAATACGTTTCTTTCAGCTCAGGGCCCTTACCAAACGAAAACCTGTCATATTCTTTAAGGATTTGGAGACTGTTATACATGCCTTTATTTCCTTGCACCTTGATTACAGTAATTCATTATAAATGGACATTTCTCAGTCTTCCATTACACACCTTCAGCTAGATTTCTAAATGGCACTAAAAAGATAGTATTACCCCTGTACTGTTTCTTCACTAGTTACTTGTTACCTATTGATTATAAGGTTATTCTGTTGGCTTTTAATGCAATGCATGGGTTGGCATCTTCCTATATTTCGGACCTCCTTAACCAATACTTTTCTTCAAGGACCCTTAGATCCACAAATCAGTGGCTTTTGTCTACACCACTACCCTGCTTTTAAACAAAAGGTGATTGTGCTTTTTCTATTGCTGCTCCAAAGCTGTGGAATAAACTACCTCTCTATATTAGCTAATCTTCAAGTGTTGACGTTTTTTATATTCCAATTTTAAAACATACCTTTTCTGTAGCTTATGAGTCTACAGTTGAGTAGTACCGTAACTCTCAATTGTCTATCATGTTTTTTTATGCTTAAATGGTTTTTAGGTCTGTAATGGTGGGTCAAAGCGGTCTTAAATGGCTCTTTTTATGTTTGCAATGTTTATTTTTATATATTTTCAATGTACAGCACTTTGGTCGGCACCTGCTGTTTATAAATGTGCTTTAAATGTGCTTTTATAAATTTAACTTGTGTTAAGGCCATCTGCAGTGTTGGCTGGAATGGTGGGTGTCTGCTAAGAATTCAACAACTGGGTCATATTGGTGGTGTCTGATTGGAACTCAGATGTGTAAAGTAAGGAATAGAAAAGTGTGAAGGTGTGATTAATCCCCTTAGGTTCAGAAATTAAGCTATTAGTAGAGTCTTTAATTTGTAGAATCAGACAGGTGGCAACACAATGATTTGATGGGTGTGCCAACAAATGGCTCGCCCTATCACATTGCCCATAGTATGTAGCCCACAAAAGCAACAGAAACCTTTCTGCATTGTTGGTGGATAAAAGGTTAAATTCAGACTGCAAGTTCAGGCAGTGTTTTTATATAGCTCTGGAGAAGGTGACTGAGCATACTGGTGGTCCAGATACAGAATAGCTTTGGCAAGGTCCTCCAATTTAGCCTTCCAGGTTTTATTTAGATTAGAAGAGTAAGAGATGATCTCACCTCTAAAATAGGCCTTAAGTGTCTCCCATAAGAGTGAAGAGGAGATTGAGCCTGTCTGATAAGAATATAGGAAGTTATCAATGGAGGAACTTATAGTCACAGAAGTCTGTGTCGGATAAAAAAGTGAATTTAATCTCCAGCATGGAGAGGTATGGGCAGAGCTGGCATCAGAGCTCAGCAGGGGGGCATTTATTTTCAGTGGTTGGGCACGTTTTTACATGGTTCTATATTCAACTTGTAGTGTGTGCATTATTGTTGTAGTAGGGATGTGCATTTCTGCTGATTTGACTACTCAAATAAATACCTGTAGGATCTAGGGCTGAACTACAATAATTGTGCCACAGAATATTATGTGAGACAACTAGTGTGACACTAATGAAAATATGTTTTAACAAAGGTGTTTTCCAAAATTATATTGAATTAGACAAAGCATACAATGTAACCTAAAAAATTCCATTTAATTTAGCCGTGTTGTTTTTTGCACACTGCACATGTCAGCACAATAGTAGCAGTTCTTAAATGAACTATAGCTTGTCCTGAACGTTAAATAAACTGTTGTTGCTGTTGTTAGATTTTTTGAAATAATTCCCAAGATATCCTTAGTATGGTGTAATGAATAACTTCTCAAGAGTAAAAGGAACAATACAGTTTATTCTAGAAAGGGCCAGAATAACGATCCAAGACTAAGGTACAGAGGCAAATCCAAAAATACACAATACCGGGTCAAAAATGCACAGGTCAGGCCAGAATAACAATCCAAGAAGAATAATGCTCAGTAAGAAGAAAATTGAATACTCACAATACCTCGCAAAGAGGCAATGGAGTGTGTGTGTCTTATATACTGAGTGAGTAAGAGCAGGTGTACTGAATTTGGATAATTGAGTCCGGGTTATGGGAAATGTAGTTCTGATTGGCCAAGAATAGGGAAGCTGTAGTTCCCAGGGAAGAGGAACTGGGGAATGTTACAGAACCCCCCCCCCTTAAGGCGCAGCTCCTGAGGCGCCAAACAGCCGACACTCCACAGGACAGCAGGTGGCAGAAGACCCAAGCAGAAACCAGGCCGGCGGAGGCACACCAGGGTGAAGCAGACGAGCACAACAGGCAGGTGGACGGAGCCCTGGCAGGCCGGAGGGCGGAGGCAGAAGTAGCAGACCGGAGGGACGAAGCAGCAACGGCGGGCCGGAGGATGGAGGCAGCAACGACGGGCCGGAAGGCAGATTCCGAGAAGGCGGAGGTCCGGCCGAGCCTGGCCGAAGCGAAGGACAAGGCGGAGGCCAGGCAGGTGGCACCAGAGGCAGAGTCCGAGCTGACAAAGGCGGAAACAACGGCCCCGCGGGAGGCGGCCAGGCCGGAGGGGGCTTGGAGGGCCAAGGCAAAGGCGGACCAGACACGGGAACCTGGAAGCGCAAACAGACACAGACAAACAGACAGACACAGAGAGGGGCACAGAGACCAAGGCAGGCGTAGGCCCAGGGACAAGCACCGGAGCGGGGACTAGGGCAGACACTGGCAAGGGAACAGGGGCAGACACTGGCACGGGGACAGGGGCAGACACTGGCACGGGGACAGGGGCAGACACTGGCACGGGGACAGGGGCAGACACTGGCACGGGGACAGGGGCAGACACTGGCACGGGGACAGGGGCAGACACTGGCACGGGGACAGGGGCAG
>JACXGM010041018.1:0-10162 GCA_016801145.1 Umbra pygmaea
ACTGAGTACAGATGAGTAGTGGACAGAGTAGTGGACTGAGTAGTGGACTGAGTACAGATGATTAGTGGCCAGAGTAGTGGACTGAGTACAGATGAGTATTGGACAGAGTAGTGGACAGAATACGGATGAGTAGTGGACAGAGTAGTGGACTGAGTACAGATGAGTAGTGGACAGAGTAGTGGACAGAATACAGATGAGTAGTGGACATACTAGTGGACAGAGTAGTGGACATAGTAGTGGACTGAGTACAGATGAGTAGTGGACAGAGTAGTGGACTGAGTACAGATGAGTAGTGGACAGAGTAGTGGACAGAATACAGATGAGTAGTGGACAGAGTAGTGAACAGAGTAGTGGACTGAGTACAGATGAGTAGTGGACAGAGTAGTGAACAAATCAGTGGACAGACCAGTGGACAGACCAGTGGACAGAGTACTGGACAGAATACAGATGAGTAGTGGACAGAATACAGATGAGTAGTGGACAGAATACAGATGAGTAGTGGACAGAGTAGTGGACAGAGTATTGGACCGAGTAGTGGACCGACCCGTGGACAGACCCGTGGACAGATCAATGGGCAGAGAGCCCAGGCATAATATTTGACCTTCTTTTTGTCAGTCAGCCAACCAATCAGCTAGCTAAAATGCAATTGCATCTGCAACTTGTGGAGGATGTTTATAAAAATGTGGATGAGAAATGCAGTGGCCAGAGAGCAGAACTACAGAATGTGTCAGTCAGCTACCTCATAACGTACAGTAATAGATTTTTATTTTTAGTCGTTTTTTTACTCATTACTGCTACAAAGTTTGCTTTGTCCCCCAAAACACATTGACTAATTTCCTATGTGCTACGGCCCCTGTAACTATTCCACAGCCATTGCTTGAAGGAGAATGTGTTGTCAGTCAACCTTTCTAGGAATACAAATTATCGCTGTTCCGATACCAACATTTTGACTTTGATACAATATTTACTTTGGTACCTCGATATCGAAGCAAAACCAATAATAAATAGCATTGCATGGTTCATAATGGAATCCCGAGTAGAGATGGTCATCATCTATTTCGGATGATTTATTTTAATAATAGACTAGTCACATGGTAATACAGAATATTTAAACATCATTACGCTTACCATGCGTAGGTTCTCTCATAATGCAGAGTGGTAATGCTGTCAGTTTTGTTGTGTACGTGGTGCCATCTGGTAGCCATTTTATTACTGTGATGTTGGGTGGTGTCCGTGGCTGGCTTCCCTGTTTCTTGTGTTTGGACGATTTTGCCTTGTTGCCGTGCTCTGTTTGGGGGATGTTTTGTGCATGTTGTTTAAGCATTATTAGATTATGTTGGTCTCGCTTGCATGGCACGTTCAAAGGCCAACCTGAACTTGCTGTTTAGTGGATGGCTGTTTGTGTTTCGTTGGTCAGATGTGTGGCTCATTAAATTGGTTAGCATTATGTGTTCTGGTATTTCTGTCAGTTGTTACAAAGTCCTGTAACTATCTATAAGTTGTGGGATTTCACCGCAATGTCCACAAACATTTGGGTGCTTGTGTCTCTTCCTGGATTCTCTGGTAGTCTGATGTTGTGGTGGCATGTTGTTAGCTCTAATTTTGTGGTTAGCATCTGCTAACAGCACTAACGGTATGTCATAGATTGGGTATATGGGACCACCTTCAGAATAAAACCCAGAGTCTATGTATTTCAATCGTATGTCTCCTTGATTGGTTGTCAAACTGGTAAATGTATTGTCGTGTGGTGAATCAGATTGTGGGGGTTTTCCTCGAGTTGATGAATAAGTGATTTCATGATTTCTGTTTTCCGTTGTTGGAGTTATGCATGGGTGTGGTTGGCTGGGCGGTATTGGCATGAACAGGATTAGTCTGTCTGAGCTTGCTTTGCGTATCGTTGCTTGTGCTGGCGTGTCTGGCGTGCCACCGCTCTGTTCTGTCCATAGCCGATGGAATGACTGGTGGTGATGGTGGTGGTTGTTGTGTGTGGAAGTAGGGGCGTGGCTCCCTGGTTGTCACATTTCCACATGCGGGAGTTCTTATTCAATCTCCTTGTTTGCTGTGGTTTGGCTATATTTTTTGTGTAGGCATTGTCACCCTGCGGCTCTACTTTTAGGTTCTTGTGTTGGATGCATGCTATGTGGCATTAGGGCAACGTGATCTCTTAGAAATCTGTGATACTACCACGGACACTTAACTTCAAAGTCTGTGGCAGTTCCACGGAATGTCCGAAAATTCTGTGAAACTGGCACGGATTTAGAAGATAAGGATCCGTGGCAGTTTCACAGAATCGCATGATGACGTAGCAGAGTGTAAATAGCGTAGATTTTGCAGGTTGGTAGGTTGGGGATGGTGGGCGGGCATAAAAACATGCGACTAACATACCAAAGATTGCGAGTTCGAATCCAGGCGGACACTTTACATGTATTCTGTTTTCTATTCCAACGCGATGCAGACGTGTTGCAAACGTGCTTTTTTATCATTTTTTACTCCCTAAATACAAGTTACATCGAGTTAACAGCAAGGTTTCTGAGTGGTTAAGGTTAGGTTAGTGGTTTGGGAAAGGCTTAAATCGAATTAACAGCAAGGTTTCTGAGTGGTTAAGGTTAGGTTAGGGGTTTGGGAAAGGCTTAAATCGAATTAACAGCAAGGTTTCTGAGTGGTCAAGGTTAAGTTAGGGGTTTGGGAAAGGCTTACATCGAGTTAACAGCAACGTCTCACTGTGCGTCAATCGCGGACTTTTCCGTGAAACTGACACAGATTTTGATCCGTGTTCATTTCACAGAATTTTCGGCCAATCCGTGGAACTGCCACGGATTCTGATGGTCATACTCCGTGGCAGTTTCACGGATTTCTAAGAGATCAGGCTGCATTAGGGCATGTATTTGTTCAGGCAGGTTAATGTTCTCCCGGTCGGCCTTTCTGGTGGTTGGTTTTCTGTCCTGGTGTGTTGGAGTTGGCTTGTTCTATTACGGACGATGTGTTGTTGCGATTGTGGTTGGTGCATTTTGCATCGTGTTTTGTCGAGCAGGTTCTTTTGGGTTCCTGCGTGGTTCATTCGGACTGTTTTGGTTAGCATATAGGGTTGATACCATCATGTGTGTTGTCTTTGCCTTCCCGTGTCAGGTGGCTTAGTGGGAGGGAGTCTGTGGTTGGACGGTTGGTTTTGCTTACCATCTGGCTAATTGTAGTTGTGTCCTTGTGTGGGACATTTTACCTGTGTGGCTTGGGGGCTGTCTCTGTGTTTACATCAAGCTATCTTTGCCGTTGGTCGTGCTGGATATATTATGCATCCGCTTGATAACTGTGGATGTTTTTGAACTAAAAGACAGCGATGATTGAATTGTGTTAATTTCATGACCTTGCTGTTCTGATCTCTGTTGAGGGATATGTGTTTTCTGTGACCGCTGGCCGGTGCATTGCTCGTGTTTATGAATAATGTTTGGTTGCCGTGTTGTCGTTATCATGTGTTGTCTTCCTCACGTTTCCTGGATTGTATGGGACTGATTTTGATGGTTGCTTGTGTTTTCAGCCCAGGTTGCTCCTTCTGCTTGTTATGAGGATATCTGAGTGGTTCCGGCACATTTCCTAATTTATTGACATCCTTTTGTGGTTCGGAGTTTATGTTGTACTCCTTGTATTCTATAGCGTTAGCATGTCTCATTGGGGATATTGGTAGTCAAAGAAACTATTATGGTGATTAGGTTCATAGAGCTGCATTTCACCTAAATTAACAAAGGTTGATTGTTCCCTTCATTGACAATTGTGTAGAGGACTGACGTGGTATTAGTTTCATGATAATGTATTAGCTAAGGACTACATATTTCCGGTTGACCAATTACCCATATCATTCTTTGTCTGGCAGGTATGATGTCCCAGTGGTGAGAAGGGTAATTATTTTTGTGTTCGGCAGTGGCAGCTGCTGGTCTTTCTAAAAGGGGAAGCCTAAATCATAACAATTGTCCATTTTATTTTTACATAAAATCTGCCCTGTGTTCCCTTTCAAGAAAATGCTCTGTGACCCTGTCGTACCTACTAGGTGTCTTTTCCAGTGACTTGACCAGTGTCCTCTCAATGGCCAGCAGAGCTAGGCTGCTTAAACAGCCTTGCCTCATTGTGTTACGGGTGTAGGACTTCAGCCGCTTGAAAACAGGAGAAGCTCCTTTCTACACTTGCAATTATTGTCACTAATGAGAACAGTTTGTAACAAGCACCTTCATTGATTGCATGCTCAACCCTGATCCTTCCCATAGTCTTGCACATGTACTTGCACATGTTCATCTTTTCATGCCTTTTATATTCCCTGTCAAAGTTAGACAGATCTCCAAACCCCACCGTTGACCAAACAACACATCTGTGAGATTTTTTTATCAAGAGCCATGGCAAGCAGTACATATTTTTTGTTACAGCATGTCCAGTCAGCCAGCTAACTTTGTCATAAAAAGAGAGCTGAGAAGACATGTTACTTTGCCTTATCTTTTGCACTAAATCAATCTTAGGTATTGATCTGCCCTGCTGTTTAATTCTAAGTTTCTCCTCGTAAGGAAGACTTTCAAATGGCTTTGCTTAATTTATGTCAACAATATTAGCATTGTCTGCCATTGTGTGCAGTTTGCTAGCTGGCTAGTTCATCCCTACGACACTAGCCTAGCCTACGGTATGATTGAATGAATGAAAGAACAATGTAACTAAACAATATTCAACTCGAAGTAGGAAATGTGGGAATTAGGTTAAACTGAAAGAAGGAATGTGTTGTAGTGCAAATACCAATAAATAGGTTGTAGCAGTTTGTCTTTTGAATGCACTTGCAAAATCTGCGATGGGACTGAGCTCAATTTACTTTGGCAACTTTTTATATTACAGAATTACTGTCAATCAAAAAGAGATACAGTCTTTCGACAGGCCCTCCATTCATCACGCAGAAGCCCGGAGTCCAGGCTCACCCCCAGAGATGCTGAGCAGCCGTGGGAGGGACATGATCGCAGCATTTATCCAATGACCATCTAGTTTCAAAGCACTGAAAACAACTGTTCAAAGCAACCCCATAAAGTCCATGGATGCCAGGCTTCAACAGGGAAATGCACTGTGACACTGTAAGAAAGAAATCGAGTCAGTCGACCTGCTATATGTAGCTGATTCTGAACGAACTCATTTTTGAGATGAACGTGTTCTAATACATTTTTCGTCAATAAAATTTTTATAATTTTTTGACATTAGGGAAAGCCGAGCTTCCCTTGCACTCTTAAAGAATTTGCACCTGGTGTACAGTTATTATTCACATTGGCGGGTAACTGTTTCCAATCTACCAGCCACTCTGGTGGGTGAATTGTCTAACGTATAATGCATTTTTTTGTTTGTTATTGAGCTACTGTAAGCATTACTTGTTTCGGATTAGAGACAAATGCGTTTGACAAAAATGCGGAAGCTTAATCATTGACAAAGAAAGATGCTCTTCTGTCGAGGTGCATATTTGAGTGGGTATCACACGCAGAGCTGTTGCCTGTGAGAAGGCCCGCCTTGAGCTCTGGTACCATGATATACATTGTGCGGTTTCTGTGATCGGAAAAAGTAAAACACATACAAACAGCGCGGAATGCTTAACGCTCATTGGATGATTCTACTGTCACGCAAATCACTCGTTAAGTCTGCAGTTATGATTGGATGCTGATGAATGCCACTATCGTTTTACCAGAGACATTTACACGCACAATGTTCAACTTCTCAAGTGTAATTTAGTTTATTAACAAACAGATTCATATTCAAGTATCTTACTCTGCCATAATACGCTTTCGTATTATATTCAATGTTGTATTATGTTTGGTTTCATTATTGAACAGAAATCTATGGGAGATAATTGAAGGTCAGATGGCTCAGTGGTTAGGGAGTCTGACTAGTAGTCTGAACGTTGCTGGTTAGATTCCCTGCTGTTCCAAATGTTGTGTCTTTGGGCAAGGCAATTCATGATAAGTTGCTCCAAGAAGAATGCCCTTGTACTTACTGTAAGTCACTCTGGATAAGAGTGTTTGCTAAATGACTAAAATGTAATTTAAATAATTTAATTAATGCTTGGATTCTTTTATTTTTAATCCCAGATATTTTCCAAACAGATTATTAGAAAATCTATTTACAAATGTCAAATTAAATATTGTGGCATAGGTCAGGTGTTACAACAGCAGCTTTACACGTCTCAATGGTGAAACTGCCAACTGTTGGACGCATGATCTAAAAGTAGTAGGACATCCAATTAGCACACAGATTACCACAATTTGTCAATCATCAGAAAATTATTAATCTCAGACTTGTCTTCACTAAATATCCCTTTAGCAATTTACCTATGTTAATAATAGTAAAGTCATTATGTATTCATAATCAATTTACTGTATTGAAGCAATATAGAATATGCTATTGCATTTTCTTTTAGCTATGTATTTGATGGTATGGTGCAACTCATTCAGGCTGTATCAACCATTTCCCAGATCTCACGTTAGCAGTCCTGAGAATCGGCATCAATATTTTGGATGCAAAAAGGATTATGAGTGCATACATTTGTATTGCTTGATCAGTCTTGGAATATCATATGTGTTAATAATCATATATTTCTGTATGACATGTATTGGTGCTAGTCAAAGGTTTTGGGTGGATGGCTGGGTTTAGCGTACAAGGTATACAAGGTTAAGGTGTTTGGTACTTTGGTTTCGGCATTAAGTCATGATTTCTCTTACAATTAGATGTTTGTCTTGCCGTGTTTCATCGGTAGCCCAGGATAACCGACTACATCAGGTGTTGTCAAGTAATTCATTCTTTTGTATCAGATGATTACATCTTGCTTGTGCAGGCTGCGGTTACATGGAAATGCATGAATTGAATTTGCCATGGTGAGGTTTGTCAAATCATGTTTTTTCTATAGGATGTAATACGTGTTGCCTGTATGGCCACGATACATGAGAACTACGGGTTCATGAAAAAACATCCGAACCGTTTGGGTCACTTGTCTCGCTTTGGAGTGTGTGTGCGTTGCACGGTTCGTCAGTACACTGCTAATGTTCACGAACACTTACCGGAAATGACGAGCGGGATGAGCGTGACAAATGCAGCACATGGCAGCTGATTGGACGAACGCGTCACATGGGTCTGGCTGCTCCCGAATTTCAAAACAGACTCTAATGGTGTCTCGTTCTGAGTATGATCTCATATATTATGAAAATAGTACACCGAAACGTGTTTCTGAAAACATTTTAAGTGAAAAATAGGTCAGTTGTTGAATCTGTCTTCACTGACAAAGGTCAGTTTAAAAGATTTTAATCAGATTTTGAAAGGCGGCGAGCCGAGTGGACCGCTCCTCAACGGTGGACTGTGGAGTGCTGCAGGTCACTTCAGGTGTATTTTTGTAAGAGCTACACTGAAGTTCGCAGTTTGACAAATGTAAGATATTTCAATTGTTATTCTGTAATGTTTCAATCTTCCTGTGCTAAAAAGGCACATACATTCCTGTAAATGGCAATACACAAATGTTTTTGCCAAATAAATGAAAAACATGTTGAAATCATCAACGTCATCCCTTGCTGTCAAAATTTCACCTAGCTTTCTTCAGATATGGTCCCAATAATGTGCTTAAAATCAAGTCAAATTCTGTTTGTGCATGATTACATGATATAATATTTTTTATTACTGTATCCTCAATTGTGGATAATTAAGCTATATATCATATGCTGAAGTATATTTCTGGAGTGTTAAGATTACAAGAAAAAACAACAACAAGAACCATACAGAACCGAAAATCGTGACACGAACCGGACCGTGTTTTGTGTGAACCGTACCACCCCTAATGAGAATGTATGAGTTGGTCGGGGTGTCATTCTGCCTTTGGCTTCTTCAAATGTGTATTCATGTGCAGTATCGATGGTCGTCAGCCTCTGCCGCTGATACACGTGTATGCGTGCTTGGTCGGGGGGTTCTGTGTAGGGAGCCGGGCTCATGGTGTGGATGGTGTGCTATGCATTACTTACGCATTTTTTGGGGGGTTTGGTACAAAAAAATTGTGTATTAAGAAAGTATCGGACAATTTAAAACTGTAGCCTATGTAATAGACAATATTACTATGTATATTGTGTTTTATGTTTTTTTTCTTATTTTTTTCTTAGTTATGTCCATGGTAGAAAACTAAGAAAAAAAAAACACAAAAAAATCCTGACGAGAGTTTGGCAAAATGCATGTGTACAAGCCACCTTCTGGTGGAATGTCCATCGGACAGACAAAACAAAAGAAGAGATTTTTGGTAAATCACATGTTTACAGAAAAAAAGTGTAGAAGTGTAAAGAAGAAGTCTAAATACCTCATTTAGAGCTACAGATAGAGCTTGTTTGCAGTATTGTCTCCAAAGGCTGTGCTGCGAAATATTAGGTTATGGGTCCCAATATTAGACTCCACCAATCAACAGTCAGACCAATGTTGTACAAACAAAGGACATTGGTCGACCAACAAAGATCACTCCAAGAGCAAGGTATGTAATAGTGTGAGCTGTCACATAGGAACTCAGGGTAACTTTTTAGCAACTAAAGTCCTCTCTCACAGTGGCTGATATCATCATCAGGAGAACACTGGACAACAATGGTGTGCATGGAGAAAGCCACTTCTCTCCAAAAAGAACATTGCTGCCCATCTGCAGTTTGCTCAAGATCATGTCGACAAACCAGAAGGCCATTTGAAGAAAATATTGTGGACAGATGAGACCAAAAAGAAAACACTGCATTCCAGCAGAAGAATCTTATTCCATCTGTGAAACATGGTAGTGGTAGTATCATATTTTGGGCCGGTTTTTCCTCATCTAGGCCAGGATGGCTTGCCATAATTGATGGAACTATGAATGCCGTCATTGATGGAACTATGAATTCTGAATTACACCGGCAAGTTCTAAAGGAAAATGTCAGGACATCTGTCCATGTAGTGAATCTCAAGAGAAGGTGGCTCATGCAGCAAGACTACACCCCTAAACACAGAAGCTGTTCCACCAAAGAATGGTTAAGGAAGAATAAAGTAAATGTTTTGGAATGGCCAAGTCAATTCCTGACCTCAGTTCGATCTAAATGTTGTGGAAGGACCTGAAACAAACAGTTAATGTGAAGAAACCAACATCCCAGAATTTAAGATGTCCTGTACAGAGGAGTGGGCTGAAATTCCTCCAAGCCAATGTGCAGGACTGATCAACTGTTACCGGTAACATTTAGTTGTGGTTATTACTCCACAAGAGTGTCACACCAGATATTGAAAGCAAAGGTTTACATACTTTAGCCACTAACAAATATGTTATAATGGATCAATTTTGTTAATTAATATATAACCAAATAATTGTAGTCTCATTTCTTTAATTGGGTTCTCTTTATCTACTTTCAGAACTTGTGTTAAAATCTGATGATGTATTAGTACATTCTAAAGGGTTCACAAACATTTGAGCACCACTGTATTTCTTTACACTTTATTTCATATTGTTTCTAGTTTGGAAAAAGCTTGTAACAAGTAAAAGTGGGAACTTTATTTCATTCAAACGTCAGTAATATGTTAGGGCAAAAATGCACTTTGAAGCTCTCACATTTTTTTTATTTTTGCATGTACAAATGGTCAAAGTCAAAGTCAAAGTGGTTTATTTATCATATGCATTGAATAACATACATCATCCTATGCAGAGAAATTCTTTTTGACATGGCTCGGCGATTCTATGCAGTGGGCTTAAAAACAAGAATTACAACAATATAAGAATTTTAAAATAATAATGACAATAGTAATAATAATAATAATAGTAATAATAATAATAATAATAATAAAACGCTATGAACTGAGCAGTGGTCTGGAAAATGTACAACAGTAGAAGTAGTAAATGTTATAGAATTGGCATGGAAAATTTGCTTTTAAAGGTGCATTTGAATTCTGCTACATCAGATGTAAAGAGCATAAGGTGACCAGAGAGTATTTGTGCTCAACAGACGATTTGTGATCAGTGTCTGTGTTCCATGTTGAGCAGCCGGATGGCCTGTGGGAAGAAACTGTTTTTAAGTCTGGTGGTCCGTGCCTTGATGCTCCGGTAACGTCTACCAGATGGCAGTAGTGAGAAAAGTTCACGGCCTGGGTGGCTGTGGTCTTTGATGATGTTTTTTGTTTTCCTAAGGCA
>JACXGM010041019.1:0-10162 GCA_016801145.1 Umbra pygmaea
ACCCTTCTCCAACCCTACCACCAGTATACCCTTCTCCAACCCTACCACCAGTATACCCTTCTCCAACCCTACCACCAGTATACCCTTCTCCAACCCTACCACCAGTATACCCTTCTCCAACCCTACCACCAGTATACCCTTCTCCAACCCTACCACCAGTATACCCTTCTCCAACCCTACCACCAGTATATCCTCCTCCAACCCTACCACCAGTATATCGTCCTACAACCCTACCACCAGTATATCGTCCTACAACCCTACCATCAGTGTATCCTCTTCCATCTCTATCCCTGGTTCTTCTGACCAGCCTCCACGCCGTGTGGCCCATAAGTGCCCTCAGTGTGGCCGCTGTTTCATCTACCGCTACGAGATGCTGGAACACCAGCGACTGCACACAGGAGAAAACCCGTACAAGTGTTCTCAGTGTGGCAAGACTTTTAGAAGGTCCTCAGACATGTCGACACATCGCCGGACACAATGTTCCAACGCAGCCTACGTGTGTATTAAATGTGGCAGCAGCTTTGGGTCAGTCAGGGAGAGGGTGAGTCACCGATGTAGCGGTAGCCGGAGCCGGTCTCAGGCTGACCAGAAGTTTGAATGTCCGCAGTGCAGGAAGAACTTCAAATGGCAGAACTCATTGAAGAAACACCTGGAAAACCACACCAAAGAGAAGGTTTTCAATTGCAGGTATTGTGCAACATCACTGTTATCCATGAGCTGAATTAAACTAGGGGAGTTGTAGCTGTGGCGTCGAGACGTCAGTTTTTATTATTAAATATTTATAAGAGCTTGATTCCGGCATGTTTTCAGTTTTTTGAGTGCTCCAACTCCCCTAGTTCATTTCAGCTCATGTGTCTATTGTTAAGCACGGCTCCTTCTTATTTGTCGATGCGCCTCACCCACCTTTCCAATCACTGTTTTCCATGTTTGCTTTGCAAATGATGCCCCGATCCATAGTGCACCAACGTTGATCAGGGCCATTAAATAATGTTGTTGCACAGCTACTTAATATATTAATAACAAAGGTTACCAATGAGAATTAGTGTCACGTACAATGATGCATTTTGTAAAGACAATTGAAACCAAGCTCATTTGAATTTCATGGTAGAATTGAGTACCTCTGTATTTGTCTGAAACATCACAAGGTCCAAGATTCGTAGTGAACGTAGGACCCAGCCTCTAACCACACTTGTATTTGCTGGGAAAATTGAGTTTGTCAACTTGAACAATCTAACAGGGCTGATAACTAGAAGACATTTTAAACCAAATATCTTTCAAACACGAACATGGATCATGACACTGGTAGTCTTGTGTCTTTTATGTAATTACACGATTGCCAAATACCAAGTGGTCTTTCGCATCATTTTCATGTGTAGCTGCAGTAAGAAGCTTGTTACAGTAACTGGCTGGTGCTCGTTGACCCCGCGCAAACTAGCTAATAATCAACAAACAGCTCTAATGTGGCGCTAGTTAGCAACTCTGTATCACAAATGCAATCAAAAATTAACAAAAACTGTCTAGTAGATATAGTTGAGTGCTACCGCTAGTTACAAACAAGAATTTGTCTTTAACAGTGTTCTGGACATTGGGACATTTACAAGAATACACATTTAAAACACATTCACATATTCATTTTCTCCCCAAACTAGCTACGAATAATGTCAACAGACTGTTACTGGCCATAGCTAATTAGCTACTGCTACACAACATTGTGTCAGGATTCAATAGAAACCATTAGCAAACTGTTTGCAGTAGATACTGTATAGCTAGCTAAAATAACTTTTGTCATCTTATTAATTGTAATAATATGAACTAATAATGTTGTCCTTCCAAATAAATACTGTCCGGGGTCCAATTTATTTAATACTATATCCTTTTTGTGATGTATTGATCTGCAAATGTCATTCCTCTTAATGAAATCCTCTACTTTAATACAAACACATGTTTTCAACATCATCTGAAATAATTCACTCTGAAAAAATTATCCTTGCTGGAAAACCAATGCGTTGCTAGGTTTGCTGATCAGTGTCAGTGAAATGAAACAGGCTGTGTTTCAAACTTACCCCCTGACCAGCGCCAAGTACCCCCTGACCAGCGCCAAGTACCCCCTTGTATGCGTCAATGGGGACTTGCCCAGACCTGGAAACACTGTCTGAACAGAAATGTAGATTTCTAAAGGCAGGAATGATTGTGAGACCATGTGCTTCTTCTGAGAGGAGCATCGCTAAAACATCCAATGGCTCATTTAAAGGACATCCATGACAGCCTCTACAATGACCTGTAGCTCATTCACTGTAACAGGAATGCGTTTCAACGTAAAACAATACATGACTACATTAATTTTCAGATCTCGCGCCCCAATCATGTGCTCCCTATTAATTATTAGTTTTCTAGAAATGTCAAGCTCATGCTAAAGACCACCCAAGTGTTCCTCTAGTGCAGGGGTCCCAACACTGTTCCTGGAGAGAGACCATCCAGTAGGTTTTCCCTCCAACCCCAACATGGTCTTGCCTTATTCAGCTTGTTAGAATCATGTGTGGTTGGAGTGGAACTAAAGCTCTGGAACATATTAAGAGACTAGTGCAAATGTTTCTTAAATCAACCCCATTGAAAACATTGAAAATGGATGATCACAAGATTAGAAATGGATGTTCACAAGATTAGAAATGGATGATCACAAGCCACCAAACAAAAGCTGGGCTGCTTGAATTGCAACTATTAGTGTGCAGAACAATTATGCAACTAAATGAAAAACTAAAGGTTTCTTCACTTGTTGATTTTTGTCTGTTTAAAGTGACAAACAAACAACTAAAAATTTACAAATATACATTTCTGACACTTCAAAACAAATCAGTGACCAATATAGCCACCATTCTTTTCACTTACAGTCATAAGCCTTCCATTAATGGAGTCTGTCAGTTTCTTGATCTGTTGACAACCACAGCCTCCCAGACACTGTTCAGAAAGGTGTATTGTTTTCCTTCACCGTAAATCAACTGTTTAAGAAGGGTTTAGGTCAGGTGAGGAAGAGGGCCATGTCATTATTCTTTCATCTTTAAGGTCTTTACTAGCTAGCCACACAGTGGATTACTTCGATGCATGTGATGGAGCATTGTCCTGCATAAAAATCATGGTCTTCTTGAAAGATGCTGAATTTTTCCTCCACCACTGCTTGAAGAATGTATCTTCTAAAAACAGGCAGTAGGTTTGGGAGTTGAGTTTGAGTCCATTTTCAACCAGAAAAGGTACAACTAGCTCATCTTTAATAATACCAGCTAGGGGTGGAAAGGTACATGTATTCGTATTGAACCGAAATGAGGAATAGTTCCTCCTACGGGTGTTCTCGTCGTATTGAACCGAAACAGTACGGACGTTGTCGGCGCTGCTCAGCAGTTGTTTGGTATGTGAGTGGAAATACATCTACTGTAACATGCTAACAGATATCCGACGCCATCACCCAGATGTGGTAGCTCAGGGGAGAGACTATATGACACTAGGTGGTACAGCTTGAGACATGCATAATAAAAGAAATGCATTCTGCATTTTTGTTTTGCTTTTCCCTCCATTGTACCGAACTGGTACTGAACCGTATGAACCGAACCGTTTCACCCCTAATACCAGCCCAAACCAGTACCCACCTCCAGCTTGCTTGCGTCTGAGTCAAAGTGGAGCTCTGTGCCCGTTACTGATCCAGCTACGGGCCCATCCATCTGGTCCATCAAGAGTCACTCATCTCATCAGTCCAGAAAACCTTTGAAAAATCGGTTTTCTGATATTTCTTGACCCAGTCTTGACATTTCAACTTGTGTCTTGTTCAGTGGTGGTTGGGTTTCAGCCTTCTTTACCTTGGCCATGTCTCTGAGCACTGAACACCTTGTACTTCTGGGCACTCCAGGTAGGTTGCAGTTCTGGAATATGACAGCACTGGAGGATAATGGGTTCCTGGTAGCTTCACGTTTGAGTCTTCTCAAATCTTTGACAGTTAATTTGCGTCTGTTTTTCTCAACACATTTCTTGGGATCCTGTTGACTAACAAAATGTTTGATGGTTCTGTGATCATGCCTCAATATCTTAGCAATTTCAAGAGTGCTGCATCCCTCTGAAATAGTTTTTATTTTTTACTTCTGACTCAAATCTTTGGCCCATTTTTCCTGAGGAACAGAAGCTGCCTAATAATTATGCACACCTTGATATAGGGTGTTGATCTCCTTAGGCCACACCCTCCCTCATTACACAAATACACATCACCTGATATGCTTAAATCCAATAAGAATTCCAGTTTATACAGCTTGGAGTTGGAACATATGCATAATAATGATATGGTCAAAATACTGACTTGCCTAATAATTGTGCACACAGTGTAGGATTGTAGCTCTCCAGGAGTAGGGTTGGAGATCCTTGATCTAGCTTGTTGTTGTTTTATTGATTGGGCTAAAAAGTAGTGCAGTATTAAGGTGTGTGTAATTGTGTAATAAAGTGTGTAAATTGGCATTAGACATTAAAAGGTTGTCCTATTCATTCCACGTAACCTCAGGTACTGTGGCGAGGGGCCGTTCCCTGGCATCTCTGAGCTAAGGTTCCACCAGAAGGTACACGATGGAGAAGAGAAGCCGTTCCAGTGTAAACACTGTGGGAAGTGCTTCAGCACACAGGTGTGTCTTATTTAGTTTTGGGAGTAGCGTGTCTTCACTATGGTCTGTAGTGAATGTTTTTGTATGTATTTTGCCAGCCTCCTGAACTCCCTGCCTCAGTCTATCCCTGACACTGACTCTTAATATTTTCCTCCACCATCTTAAGCCTTTGGAGTATTAAGTATTTTTGAAGATTGTTTTTGTATTTACAAAGTATATTTCTGGTGTTCATGGAGTGGATTTATGTTCTGCGTTTCAGTATTCAGTGTATTTTACGCATTGTTTAGTATTTTAAATAATATTTAATGTCTAATGAAGAGCTTGTGCTAATGTCGTGCTAATATCATGCTATTCCAGGGCTGGCTGCAGGGCCATGAGCAGCGCCACTCTCAGAAGAGGTCCCAGATCTGTCACAGCTGTGGGAAGGGCTTCAAGTGCAAAGCAAACCTAAAGCTCCACATGAGGACCCACACTGGAGAGAGACCGTACCAGTGCACCTACTGCGACAAGCGTTTCTCTGTCAACGGGAACCTGACAATACACATACGGACTCACACGGGGGAGAAACCCTTCCTCTGCTCTGACTGCGGCAAGGCCTTCTGCTCTGCAGGCGAGCTGCAGATTCACAGGAGAACACACACTGGGGAGAGACCGTACAAATGCACCGTCTGTCAGAAAGGATTCACCATGGCTAGTAAGGTGACGCTCCACATGCGGCTTCACACAGGAGAACGGCCCTACGTCTGCCACCAGTGTGGGAAGGCTTTTTCTCGAGGTGCGGAGTTGAAGAAACACATTCTGAATCACTCCGGAGTGCGACCGTTCCCTTGTCACCTCTGTTCAAAGACTTACACCTGTCAGTATCACCTGAAAAGACATCTAAAGACTCACACTGACTCACAATCAGTTAACATTAACAGTGGCTCCTCTGTAGCTACAATATAGCTTAATAACCAGCAGATAGAAACACACGAGAGGCACCTAGCTGAAGGCTTCCACTGTGAGGTCGCTTTCGCTGCAGCCTCCACTGTCGGGACGCCTCCACTGTCGGGACGCCTCCACTGTCGGGACGGGAAGTGCAGACTTTTTTTGGCGGTCATAATGCGCAACATAAAAAGAAAAAAATGACAATAAGTTTACTATATAAATAAAAACAGTATACTATAGACAAGCAATTGATGGATTTATGTCATGTTGTTTACTAATTACCGGTAATGTGTTTGTAAGGAAAGTGACTCAACCTTGCGAGAAAAGAGATTCAACCAGAAGTGCATTCGCAATTTTATTTTGAATTTTATCCCGTGCATTTCCTGTCCTGACAGTGGAGGAGGTTTGAGAGCGCAGCCTATCCTGTGCATTTCCTGTCCTGACAGTGGAGGAGGCTTGAGAGCGCAGCCTATCCCGTGCATTTCCTGTCCTGACAGTGGAGGAGGCTTGAGAGCGCAGCCTATCCCGTGCATTTCCTGTCCTGACAGTGGAGGAGGCTTGAGAGCGCAGCCTGCGGCGGTAGCGACCTCACAGTGCACACTGCAGCCAGGACCTAGTGAAACACAGTGCCTACAGAAATTGCCCAGCCAACACAACTGTGTTACGGTGGACCGTTTGTATCCTGGTCACATCATTCAGACAGGGTCCAGGATTGAGCAGTGAAGTTGATAAAACGCTGCCCAGGGTGGTAGATCTGGTACAGTTGATGAATGTGTAGCCTCCAAATAAAGGCTTTCTTGTTGATTGGGCTTGACATAATATTTTGTTTCCTACTTTTTCACACTGATTTTGTTTATTTTGTTGTGAAGTCGTTATTGCAAAACAACTCCAAATCTTGCCTGTAAGGTAGAATAAAACATTTAAATTCATATGACTGAAGCTTTGAAACTTTTTAAAGGGGGTGTTCACTGTCTAAAAGCATAGTCTACATTTAGTTAATCATTAGTTTACCTTTATTTTACCAGATAAGTTCACTGAGAACATTTTCTCATTTGCAGCAATGGCCCGGGGGAGAAGGGAGTGAATGAGCCAATTGAGAGATAGGGATGATTAGGTTGCCATGATGGTATGAAAGCCAGATTGGAAATTTGTCCAGGCCCCCGGGGTTAACACCCCTACTCTTACAAATAGTGCCATGGGGTCTTTAGTGACCACAGCGCTACAGGGCCCACCATTGTGCCTGGGAGAACAACGCCAGACCATGAGCCACAAAATCAGCAGCCTGAACATCTTGACACCGCAAACGATGAGCCCAGAAGATCTAGAGCCACAAAACCTTGCTGGATTTTTTATGAAATGCAAAAAACTTTCCTTGTGTAAACCACAATTCATAAAATACCTTCCAAATAAAGGAAACAAACAATATATGAAGCTTCATTCAATAGCTTTAGGCACATCTATCAGTCTCTTAACATCTGTTTTGTGTTCTGCCTACAGAACTCAGTAAAGGAGGTTTGAGTGTCTGGCATTAACTGCCGCTTCAGTTCCTACCACAGCATCTCAATTGGACTATGAGCAGGACTTTGACTTGTCCAAAATGCAAATCTTTCTCTTGAGCCATTCTTTTGGTAGATCATCTTAAAAGCTGTGAGTAGTTTTCTTGTTGGCAGACTCCAATTTCAGCCCAACTTTTGCTAATTGACTGATGACCTGACATTCTTATCAAGAATCTCCTGGTATACCTCATAAGTCGATAGGAGGAAAAGCAGCCCCAGATCTTGACATTTCCTCCAAAACGTTTGAATATTATTTTGGTGGTAGACTGTGTTGGGTTTTTGCCAAATATGACAGGTTTGATCTGTCCAGAAGAGAATGGACTAAAACAATCAGGTTTGTCCAAGAGGTCTCTGGTAATACAGGACCGTTTTTTTTTTTCACAGACCAGGTTTTTCCTAGCAACCCTCCTATATACAGTATACCATTTCAGTTCAGTGTACTTTCAGTCGAAGCAGACACTAACCTGCATCAGCAAGGGGAAAAGCTGAATAACAATGCTGTATTTATTTAGCAAATGTATTTTATCGAGCCAAAATTTGTCTCTGATCTCACAACAGCCCTAAAATACAGGTTCTAAGAGATAAATTAAGGTTGTTTCTACTAACATTTGGTCTATTTTGCCAGTGTTATTGGTAAACTACAGCTCAAAATAAACTCATCTTCATACACTATATTGTAAATGTTTAAATATATTATTTCAGTATTACACAACCTGAGAATGAGGTCTCAAAGTCAGCATGACATTAAAGCCAACAGCCTTGAGTTGAGATTTCTCAGAAATAGAATGACAACATTAAGGCATCTGGATTGTCCATTTTTAATCAAACTGCATTGTCTGATAAACCATTTCAAACTCGGAATCAGTTCTTTCATAAAATGTAAATAAAAATGTGCATTTACATCTTTTGTTTCTTATATTAAGCCTCAAACCAGGTGTTGGGTTGCCGTACATTCATATGCAATAGTACTAACAACTGGCAAACACTACCAGTACATGTAATATATATGATGATGATATATAATTTATTGTCCCCGAAGGGAAATTTGTTTTGGACTCTGTCCGTTTCGCAGTTTTTACAAAACAACAATACAGAAAAAAACTTCTCTCAGTCCATACCACTTATGCAGCTCATTCATGTAACATAGTTCCATAAACATTAGACAGGTACTTGTATGGTAAGCACACTAACCACCCCTTTCATTGGCACTTTAACTGAACAACCCTGTCGACTACAATCTCTGCAACAAGTATAGCATAGCCCTTATATTGTATATGTAATAGTACTAGCAGCTGGCAAACACTACCAGCAGGGCTGCCGACAGGAATCTGTGGGCCCGGGAACTAAATTTAGGGCCCCCCTCAGGACTGGGCCCGGGACAACATTCCCAGTTGCCCCACCTGTCAGCTGCCCTTACTATCAGTATATATATCAGCCGCGGTCGGTGGATCTTAATTGGGGAGGACGGGCTCGTATTACGCTCGGGACCAGAGTGAATGGTATGGTGCGCAACGCACAAAACCCAGTGTTTTTTGTTTTGCACACTGGGTTTTGTGCGTTGCGCACCATTTCATTCACTCCGGTCCCGAGCGTAATACGAGCCCGTCCTCCCCAATTAAGATCCACCGACCGCGACTGATGTATATATATATGTTATTTATAGTTCAAGTTCATTTTATTGCTATAGCGAGTTTACAACAGCCACAAGGCTGACCAGTGCTTTACAGAAGCGTCATATCTAAAAAAAATATAATAATAAAAGAAAGTAATAAAAACACCCGTGTCACAACACACAGTAACACAAATAAAAGGCAACCTAAAGACAGGAGTAGCAGGACATAATCAGATTAAAGTACTGTGAAAAACTGAAGAATGAAGACAGTATAAAACGTAGGCTAAAAATAGAAAGGTAAAATCAGCCAGAGATGTAGGTTAGTATGCTAATGAGAACAGGTGGGTTTTTAATAAAGACTTGAAGACAGACAAGGTAGGGGCCGTTCTAATCTCGAGGGGCATGGAGTTCCAGAGCCGAGGCCCTGCTAATGCAAGTACACGCTCACCTCTATGCTTAAGTCTAACGCGAGGGACTACCAACAAAGACTGATCAAGAGATCTTAAGCTTTGGGACGGAGTGTAAGGATGGAGCAGTTCAGAGAGATACACCAGGGCTAAGTTATGTAGAGATTTAAAAATGAGGAGTACAATTTTAAAATCTATTCTCTGTCGAATTGGCAGCCAGTATAAAGATTAGAGAATCGGAGAGATATGGTCATATTTCCAACAATATCCATCCATCCATCCATTTTCATCCGCTTATCCGTGATCGGGTCGCGGGGGCAGCAGCTCCAGCAGGGGACCCCAAACGTCCTTTTCCCGAGCCACATTAACCAGCTCCGACTGGGGGATCCCGAGGCGTTCCCAGGCCAGGTTGGAGATATAATCTCGCCACCTAGTCCTGGGTCTTTTCCCCGAGGCCTCTTCCCAGCTGGACGTGCCTGGAACACCTCCCTAGGGAGGCGCCCAGGGGGCATCCTTACCAGATGCCCAAACCACCACAACTGGCTCCTTTTGACGCAAAGGAGAAGCGGCTCTACTCTGAGATCCTCACGGATGACTGAGCTTCTCACCCTAAGGGAGACGCCCGCCACCCTCCTGAGGAAACCCATTTCGTCCGCTTGTACCCTGGATCTCGTTCTTTCGGTCATGACCCAGCCTTGATGACCATAGGTGAGGGTAGGAACAAAAACTGCCCGGTAGATTGAGAGCTTTGCCTTCTGGCTCAGCTCTCTTTTCGTCACAACGGTGCGATACAATGAGTGTAGTACCGCCCCCGCTGCGACGATTCTCCAACCAATCTCCCGTTCCATTGTTCCCTCACTCGCGAACAAGACCCCAAGGTATTTGAACTCCTTCACTTGGGGTAAGGACTCATTCCCTACCTGGAGTAGGCACTCCATCGGTTTCCTGCTGAGAACCATGGCCTCAGATTTAGAGGTGCTGATCCTCATCCCAGCCGCTTCACACTCGGCTGCGAACCAATCCAGTGAG
>JACXGM010041020.1:0-10162 GCA_016801145.1 Umbra pygmaea
TCATATTTGGCAGGGACCACTACCGAAGCATGGGCAGTAGGAGGGATAGGGTTACCCTGAGTCGGAGGGGCTGCGGCTTGTTGCCGAAGAAGACGGCACAACTCGTTGATCCTTTCCTCCTGCTGCTTCAGCCGGAGGTGTACCTCTGCTGGGTCCATAGCTGGTGAGGTATTCTGTAACGCTTTCCCCCGGTACAGAGAGAAGAAGACCCAGATGCAGAGTGACAAAGAGGAAACGCTTTTAATGTTCTAAAAAGGGAGGCAGGCAAAATAACGTGGTCAGGCAAAACAGGTCGAAATCCACAGGGCAGCAGTATAGTTCTAAAGGGCTAGGCAAACTCGTTGTCAAAAACAGGCAGAATGAATAAAGGTCAAAAACACGTCAAAGGCAATCAGAATACACGATACGCTCAGTATGCTGTAAGAACAAACAATACCTCACAAGGAAACACTGGCAGGAGCGAGTATAAATGAGCAAATGAAACCACACAGGTGTATGCGATTAAGATAATGACAGCACACAGGCCCATGGAGATGCAGTACCACGCTAAACACATAGGGCATAGTATACACATATATCTATATCAAAAGGGTATTCACCCACATCCATACAAAGACTGTGTAGGTTGTTGTTGTTCTGATTTAATCTGCCCTCTAAGAAAGGTGCAAATTCTGTTGAAAATGAATATAATTTTCAAGGGTCTTTTGCAAAAATGTAAACTTTTTTAATAAGTTTGTTTTTAATTTAGAGAATTACATAATTATTTGTGAGCCCATTACCCACAAACTCTCTTGTCTTCAAAAAAGGCATTATCATTTCAGTTATATTTCAGTATAAAAATAAATTTCAGTATAAAAATAAATCAATACAAATTTGAAATGAATTATATGCTTAGCAAATGAAAAAGTAAAGGGAAAGGATCTTATGCATCTAAAAGCAGTAAATTTCTTAGCAATACTGAATCTAATTTTGTGTTTAGATTCAACCACAAGGTTAACTATATTCCCCTTGTCCACCCTCCAGGTCTACTACATGCAACAAGGTCAGTCAGACTAATGGAAGTTTGCTATTAGTTTTATTTTTTTTATGTGTAATATTGTTAGTGTCACAACCGTGAAATGTCAACGCTGTCATTTTTGTATATAAAAGTTTAGAAAAGATTATATTAAATTCTGATTATACTTAGGGGTGTACTCACTTTTGGGGTCAGCGGTGTAGACCGTAATGGCTGTTTGTTGAGTTATATGGAGGGGACAGCAAATTTACACTGTTATAAATGCTGTACATTCATTACTTTACATTTTAGCAATGTCATTTCTTCAGTTTGTCCTGGCCTTGAATGACAAGATAAGGAAAATAAGACTAAATCTCAATTAAATAACCAGGACTAGTTTGACAATGTGATTTTTCTCAGATGTTCTGAGCATTTTACTTCAGATACCGGATTTTCAGCAAACTGCCATGGGAATTGCTAGCTGGCTACTCAAAATAAACTCGCAATCTAATCAGACAGCACATTTGCATTTGATCTGTGTGAATTACAGAAATATCAGACTTGCTAGACATACTTTGAGCTACCAAGCAACCTTTGTGAAGTTTGTGTGAGGTGGACCTGGTCACCACAGATCCAAATCTTCTTAGCCTTTGCTACTGTCATATGCTGTACTGTCTCTTTATGTGGCAGACTATGTTTAGCACATTGTATGGGTCACTTCTTATATCATAACAAGGTAATAAAATGTGTAATCAAGTGGTGACTGATTAACAGTAATGTAGTGTAAATGCTAAATGCCCAAATACACGTTGATACTACAGCAATGCAAAATTTAGGCTCTTAACCTTGCAGTTTTGCACATATCATGTAAGACTCAATTTCTCAATTTCTTCGCACAAAACTCTCCAGAAAGTTCCATGTAATGGTTTATTTTATTTTTTTACATTTCCCAGGAGGCATACTCCCGGACACCCCTAGGTTGAGCCCCCCCACATAACAAATCCCAATATGACTCCTGTTAATAACAATATAATAATAGTAGAGTAGGAGCATTAAATGAAGCTCCTCATGTCTGACATTTCATGATGGAACTTGATGATCGACATTCTTTGACACTCTGATCACAATCCATAAACATGAATAACTGAAGGGTGCTCAAATTCTCTAAAGTGGCATATGGGTATTACTTTAAACTCTGCTTATCAAGATTCAATCATAATTTAAGATTTTTGGTAACAACGAATGTGGCATCATGCCACAAACACCAAACGAGTCATATGTTGCTAAGGAAGCCTCCCTTTCAGGTGAGCTCAACAAATTATACTCTCGTCTCCAGGCTGACAACACTGAGCCAACCAAGTACTCTCCTGCTGTAAGAATGACATGGGGCTGTTGCACAACATGGCTGATGTTAGGGAAAGGAAATAATCACAGAGCTATTTAGATTAGGTTTAGATGGCATCCTTAGTCACATCTTTAGTGTGTGTGCCACCCAGCTGGCAGGTGTCTTTATGAAAATTCAAGACTTCAACCTTTTATAACCACAAGCTAATGGCCACTTGTTTGAACGAGGAAACAAGGTAACATGCAGAGTATCGCTCTTGTCATGCTCAACCCTGACATAATGAAATAATTTGCCCACATCAAATGCAGTTTGTCTGGAGTTTGAGATTCACTACAAATTTTTGAAGCCATGAAGGACCCCGGGAGGATGTCAAATCCATTGATATTAACATGGCCATCATTGTGAATGCTCTTGAATGACTACTTCAGCATTCAACAATGTTACAGTAATGCTCACACTCACTGGCCCTCGTTTATCAAACATGCGTAGAAACCAGTGACGAGACTGATTTACAAAACATTTGTATCACTCCAATTCCAGTGTATGAATGAACGGGTGTCGATAAATCAGACGGTTGAAATCGATTGTAATTTAAATATCACACCCACATATATGCACGGATTAGAGGCCTCGCCCTTAGAATTTACGACATGGATAAGAGAAATCCGGCAAAAAAAACGAATTTCTCTTCGATAAAAAAAGAGACGCTCAGGTCTCAGGTGCAGGCCAACCGCTTGGTTATATTTGGAAGCTTAAAATCAGGCATCAATTGTTAAAGGAAAATGCGGTGTTGACAGAGGTTACTGCTACAGTGATTGAACGCGATTAATGAGGACCTGAGGTGTATTTCAAATAAATTAATTATTTTCCCTAAACATTCCAGGTTGTGTTTTTTAAGCAGTTGTCTTGCCCAAGATAGCACTTACTATATTAGAAGCTCAGAATAAGATCCTGTCTCCTTCGTAGAGCACCCAATGGTGGCTGTTGTGGCCACCAATCTTCATTGAATGGCACCGTTCTCCAGGCAATATCGTGGAGAACCCATTATGCCGTAATTATGTTGCAGACCTGCTCTGGTGTGTATAGCAGTCCCCCCAAACCGCTTACCCAAGACAGAGCTACCTGCTCTTGAGCAAACCTATACATCACTCCACTTTGGTTCGTGTTGCGTGTGCGCACTGTTGAACCTGCGCTGCTTGTTTGGGGATTTGCAAGCGGTGTTATAAAGTACTCAGTCAGGGCAAAACCTTTGTCACCTAGAGGAATCCCATCCAACCAATGATTCACCAATGAACTATTATGATAATTGTATGAGGCATAACTCACTGAGGAAATGACTCCAGCCATGCAGAGTGCCCTCCAGTAGCCTTTTTCCAACGCGGCAGTTTAAAAAAATAAAGAGTTGCACGTCCCACCCGGTCACCGGGCTACCATATTCAGAAGAAACATCCTGGCATCACATATGATTTGAAAGTTGATTGAATTTACGTTTTTGCGATTGATAAATGAGTAATCATTCATGGATGGTGGCTACAGACGCACTACAATCAATCGCCCAATCACATTTGGAAACCAAGCAATGTCATAAAATTTTCTTTTAATCATAGTTTGCTGAGCATCTTCATATGGAAATTAAATATACCAGAAAGGGACTTCATAGCCGCAAAAACTGTTGGCATACTCGACTATTGTTGGCTGTGATATACCAGACCTGTCCTTGATCTCCCACTGAAAGGTCCCGGTGGTCAAAAACCCCAATGTAGAGAGCGCGCATTAAGGTCCTCTAACAGAGCCAGATCTGCCATCGCTTCGACTTCAGGACTGCCAAAGTGCTTGTTTAAATAGGCGGCTGAATAAACATTTCACCAATCACATACAAATCTAACCTAATATATATATATATACATTTATATATTTATTATTTGATTGAAATTGTTGTTTGCCTAATTTCCACCCTCATGTTCAAGGCCAACTCGAAGTGAAAGGGAAAAAATAAATAAGAATATAGGCTACCACTTAATAGCAATGTGCTGAAATTAATTAATTCGTAATTCTGAAATGTAACTTGCAATATGGGGTAGTTGCCATGCACACACATTCATCAATGATCGCTGGTACAACAATTGACTGAACCGAGTAGTTATACCATGATCACCAATATAGTCACGCTGGAGAACTTGCATACACAATGTCAGACCAGACGTAAGATTTTTATCACAGCCTACGCTCATGTTATAATTGATAAATCCCTTGCGTTGCATAGGAATTGGCCTACACCAGTCCTACGCCTGTTTTAGGTCATACGCACGTTTCATAAATGAGGCCCAATGTCTCCAAACAAACATTTGTGTTGTACAGAATTCCCTCCATTAAAATGTGACACTATGGTATTGGATGGAAGGCATTTGGTTTTCATAGGGGGGGCATGCATTGACAACGTGAATTTTACAGGGAGTTGTAGCAGAGTGCTGTTCAAATAATAGCAAATCCCGGTGATAATAGAAAATATAGCATATCACACAAAACAACAACTTATACCTAATTACACCATTTAGAAAAAGTCAAAATTAGTTACAGTGTAACAGTTGTGTGGTGTAGAGAGAGGGAGATCCACAGGCTGGAGATGTTGTTGTTGTAGATCGTGTATTAGATTTATTCACTGGTCTTAACACATATGGATGATGCAGGGTACACTATTTGAGAGTAGCACTACTTATATATTTTTAGCAAGCCTACGTGCTATTTCAGTGGCACGGACGCTGATGGCTAACATGAAACATATATATATATAAATACATATATGCTATATACTCAAGGACTCACTTCTCACTCCTGGATAGAAACTCCTGGAACCATAAAAGTAATGTACCTTCATAACAGAATAATCAACGTACTTCTTTCAAACCTACACATATATCAATGGAAAAGTAAAACACCATGCAATGCATTCAATTTATAATCGAAAACACATTTAAACAGAACTAATATACATATCAATGAGTCCAGTCTCAGTTCATGTTAACGCCAGCCCACCTGGGCTGGACTTTACATACACATTTTCAACTTTATTAGAGAATCAATTTTGGCAGGCACAGCATTCCATATGAGCAGGGATTTGAGGCAACCATGCACAGCTGTAGACTTAATAATTAAAAGTTATGACTCAGCCTACAAGAAGGTAAATTCCTGACAATGAGGTTCCAGGAACACAACGTCACCCATCGACAAAACAAAAGGCAGAGACGGGAACATGGCCTAAACCACACAAAGCGCCTCAGCAGTTTGAAATTCCTTGGCATTCACATAACTAAGGACATGGACCATCAATTCCATAAGTGCTGTCAGGAGGATGCAAAAATGTATCTAATCACTAAAGTAACTAAAGCCATTTGGAATGACACACAAATCCTTTCCAGGTACTATCTGAACACCATCATTAGCCTCCTGACAGGCTGTGTCCTGACCACCTACATTGAATCCATGAGAACACATACACTCATGCTTGCACTCACACATACAGACAACCATATGCACACTCCATGTAATTTTTATGTTTATACCACAAATACTAGTGTATTGCTGCAATTGTATATTCTACCTACTTTTTTTAATTTTCAATGAATTTCCTTATATAGTTTTAACTTGTGCTTTAAATGCATATGACAATTAGGATCTTGAAATTCCTGTAATGAAAGCGAGCCAGGACAGGTTTGTTGGTGTGTTAGCAGGAAACACAGAATAGACTGGAGTAGTCTTATGTAAATATCCCACTAGCAGATAAAAAAGACAAAATACACATTAGCTGCATTAGCTACACAACCCCTTGAATATGTAGCCCCTAGCCAAAACAGGTACATTAAAGTATACTTCAGAAACAACATATATTTTAAGTATAATTTGATAATAAAATATTATATTATTATATAATATATGAAAAGTATATTTAATGGGATTAAATGCAGCTATTTACAACAGTTCCTGTGAAACTGACACTGATTTCAATAACTACATAAAGTTTGCCATATTTTAGATGCTTAGTGCTGTGTTCTGCTAAATATTATTAATAAGCAACAAATTTAACGTAGGTCCCGAACTACCACAAGTTTCATTATTTTGGCTGTTTACCTAAATATATTCAAGGTACAGTTAAATAATGAAGAGGAGCATAAACATAAAGTGCAGTCTCTCAGATTTAATTTGAGGGTAGTCACATCAAAATTGGAGGAAGGAGTTAGGGATTACAACTGTAGCACCTAGGGTAAAGAATTCAATTTAAGCATGTAATCACAGTATTTAGTATATTTTAAATAGTGATGTGCAAACAAACCTTTATTGCTAGCAGCAAAATATGCTGGCAGCACTTAGGATTTCCTTTTTCAAAATAAAGGCCATTGTTGGAATGCCTTGCAACGTGTTAATTTTCAATGTGGCTTTTATTTAAAAAATAAATAAATGTAAATTAGTTCTGCACATTATATGCTGCTGCTAGAAGAACAGCAATGAAGGTTTGTTTGCCCATTACTAATTTTAAGTATACTTTCCATAATTACAATACAACCGAATATATTATTATAAAATATATGAAAAATATATTTAGTATAAATCAAATACATTTACAGTATATTTAACAATACTGTTTTATTTTATGGGAGACCCCTCTTTTTCAAGGGACCAAAAGTATTTGGACAATTGACTCAAAAGTGGTTTCATGGACAGGTATGGATATTTCCTTTGTAATTTCCTCATCAGTTAAGCAGGTAAAATGTCAGGAGCAGCGGCGGTCCGTGGATCTTAATTGGGGAAGCCAGGCACAAATTACTTCCTGGACCGGAGTGACTGGATCTTAATTGGGGATGCCGGGCTTGCATTACTGTCCAGCCTGGGGGTAACGGAACGGTATCACATAATGGGTTTGATGCACTACACACTGTTCCACTTCGCCGCTGGTCTGGAGTTGGTTCCAAGTGTGGCTGTAAACAAACAACATGCAGTCAAAGGAGCTCTCAATGCAAGTGAAACAGACCATCATTAGGCTGCAAAAACAATTAATACATCAGGGAGTTAGCATAAACAATAAAGTGGATAAGTCAACCATTTGGTAAATTCTGAGAAAAAAAGAATGCAACGGTGAGCTCTGCAACACAAAAAGGCCTGGATGTCCAAGGAAGACATCATTGGTGAATGATTGTAGGATCCTTTCCATGGTAAAAAATAACTCCTTCACAACATCCAGCCAAATGAATAACACTCTCCAAGAGGTACAGTAGACATATATATCATTATGCAAGTCTACCATAAAAGGAAGATGGTTCAACACAAGGTGCAAACGCTTCATAAGCCTCAAGAACAGACAGGTCAGATTTTCCAGACAACATATACAAAAGCCAGCCCAGTTCTGTAACAGCAATCTTCGGTCAGTTAAAACTAAGATCAATCAGTACCAGACTGATGGGAAGGAATGGCTCATGATCCAAAGCATACCACATCATCTGTAAAACACGGTGGAGGTAGTGTGATGGCATGGGCAGGCATGGCTTCCAGTGGCACTGGGTCACTAGTGTTTATTTATTATGTGAAAGAAGACAGAAGCAATTGGATCAATTAAATGTGTATAGGGATATATTGTCTGCTCAGATTTAGCCTAATTCAGCAAAGTTGATTGGACAGCTCTTCACTTTACAGATACAGTGCCTTGCGAAAGTATTCGGCCCCCTTGAACTTTTCAACCACATTTCAGGCTTCAAACATAAAGACATGAAACTGTAATTTTTTGTGAAGAATCAACAACAAGTGGGACACAATCATGAAGTGGAACGAAATTTATTGGGTATTTAAAACTTTTTTAACAAATAAAGAACTGAAAAGTTAATACTTTGTAGCGCCACCTTTTAATGTGATTACAGCTGTAAGTCGCTTGGGGTATGTCTCTATCAGTTTTGCACATCGAGAGACTGAAATGTTTGCCCATTCCTCCTTGCAACACAGCTCGAGCTCAGTGAGGTTGGATGGAGAGCGTTTGTGAACAGCATTTTTCAGTTCTTTCCACAGATTCTCGATTAGTTTTAGGTCTGGACTTTGACTTGGCCATTCTAACACCTGGATATGTTTATTTGTGAACCATTCCATTGTAGATTTTGCTTTATGTTTTGGATCATTGTCTTGTTAGAAGACAAATCTCTGTCCCATTCTCAGGTCTTTTGCAGACTCCATCATTCTTCCAGAATGGTCGTGTATTTGGCTCCATCCATCTTCCCATCAATTTTAGCCATCTTCCCCTGTCCCTGCTGAAGAGCAGCAGGCCCAAACCATGATGCTGCCACCACCATATTTGACAGTGGGGATGGTGTTTTTCAGTTTTTTATTTGTTAAAAAAGTTTGAAATATCCAAAAAATTTCGTTCCACTTCATGATTGTGTGCCACTTGTTGTTGCTTCTTCACAAAAAATTACAGTTTTATATATTTATGTTTGAAGCCTGAAATGTGGCAAAAGGTCGAAATGTTCAAGGGGCCCGAATACTTTCGCAAGGCACTGTAGATAGAAAATGACCCAAAAGATTCTGCGAAAGCAACCCAGGAGTTTTTTAAGGCAAGGAAGTGGAATATTCTGCAATGGCCGAGTCAATCACTTGATCTCAACACGATTGAGCATTCATTTTACTTGCTGAAGACAAAGCTTAAGGCAGAAAGACTCACAAACATACAACAAATGAAGACAGTTGTAGTTAAGGCCTGGCAAATCATCACAAAGGAGGAAACCTAATGTTTGGTGATGTCCATGCGTCCCAGACTTCAAACAGTCATTGCATGCAAAAGATTCTCAACAAAGTAAAATGAACATTGAAATAAGGGGACTATGTATAAAAAATATTGAAATTCCTAAACATTTTATACAATATTTCTGTTCTACCTCTTGTATTACAAATGTATTCAATTTAATCTTAACCATTTTGTTCAGATTACTTTCAGTCTTCCCCAACAATGCAGATAACACTAGTTTTAAAAACAATACTCTAATCAATATAAACAAACGAGACAGTCAAAAAAGTCCAATGTAGGTACGTAGTGTCAGGTGGCTATGGATGGAGGGCCCTCGATCAGCTTCTGTAGTGCTTTGTTGTCGAGGGCGGTGCAGTGGCTGTATCAAGAGGTGACAAGTGTTGTGAGCATTTTTGAAGATGCATGGTAGCGTTCGCCACACCGTGTACTTTAGGTCCTTACCAGCCTTAACAGACAAACCGCGAACCTACAGAATTTAAAGGTTTTATACTTGACAGCTTATGTTACAAAAAGTGATAAGAAATATTTCATATCTAAGGTTAAATGTTTGAATGAAAAGAAACTGCTTACCAGGTTGTCTTGAATGTCTGTGTCTGTAACGATCCCCCCTAAGGGGATCCTACAGGTTCCGTGTATTGTGTGTTTTGATTTCTCTCCCGTAGGCATTGTTTTGGTTTCAGTTCCCGCTACTCTCATCACCTGTTTTCCCTCAGCCTATAGATCACTAGTATTCTTTATCATTCACAGATGTTTTCGTTTTACCCTCATTAAGTCCAGTATATAGTTTGTGTGTGTGTTATTTCCTTTGTCGGTTATTGTTAATGTCAGCCTGTGTTGCGTGTCTTCATATATGTATTTCTAGTGTTTGCCCCTCGCGGCAGTATTCTTTTGTAAAAGAGTGTTTTCCGTATTAAACACCATTTGAGTTTGAAGACCTTCGCATTTGTCTCCTTACATTTGACACCACCATGGATAATCATGACAGAATAACCGACCTTCAAAAACGGAGGCAGCGAAGGAAAAGGCGCAGCAAACCAGCACGGGC
>JACXGM010041021.1:0-10162 GCA_016801145.1 Umbra pygmaea
ATGGTTCATGTTAAATGTGATGTAGGGAGACAATAAATAAAGCTTGGAGCGAGAAAGAAAACAATTTCTGTATCTTTTCCTCTCTTTGTACTTTTGTACTTTTACTTTTGATACTTTTGAGTACATTTTAACACCAGATAAATACTTTTGATACTTAAGTACATTTAAGATGAGCTACTTTAAGACTTTTACTTAAGTACTTTTCTTATGGTTGACTTTTACTTTTACTAAAGTCACTTTTAAGATCGATATCTGTACTTTTACTTAAGTATGGAATTCAAGTACTTTTTACACCACTGCGTTTATTCCAAAGACACTTGTATAAACAAGTAACTAAAACAAAAGGGAATTCCATATCACAGCCCCTTCCAGGGCTGGTCGTTACACTCTACAAGAAAGGTAAATAAAACAAAGTTCGTAAATATTGCTGTAAATGTGGTAAAAAGTGACTTAAAAACTTAACACCACTTTTTTAAAAGTTGTTTGGAGCTAAATGTGGTGAAATGTTGCTGTTCATTTTAGTTTGTGTCACTTTACAATCGGCACCCCATAGATGTTAGCAAACATTACTGCTCTTTCCCATTTCTACACGAAGTCTATATGTAAACAGTAACAACTTTGTCTGCATACTTTAACTTTAGCTGGTGAGTTGCAGCAAAAACGTAAACACTCCCTAACAAAAATGATTATCGTCATGAACCAAGCTCTAATATCACGTTAGTAAGCAACAACACTCAACTGATTACTGTGCCATCATGAACTCAAGTCTGTAGCGTAGGCATTACTAGTAAACAAATTATTCCATTAGTGACTTTTAGTAGTTATATATTGGAAGTTTTTAGCAACTGACACCCATTCATTTTTGGCCCGCAATGTGAAACTGTAGCTACTTTGATATACTGTATTTCTTATATTAAAACAAACAAGGCTTTATTTAAATAAAAAATGCATACTTTTCTAATTTAATTAATAGGCCTTACAAAAATGATATCCCTACGAGGGATTTGAAATTGTAAACTCCTGCATCTACAGTACACACTACTGTAGATGCATGGGCTATATAAATGCAGTCCTTTTACCATTTTAAAAGACAAACCAACCAGTAGTATTTAAATTAAAAGTAATAGTTTCTTAAGAAGTGATTAGTTCCGATTATAAGAATATACACCTACACATGGTTCAAACCCTCAATCTCCATCATTGCAACTCTTTCATAGTACTGTGAGGTGCCCTAATCCACTGCACCACTATCTCCATGTGCTGACCTAAGGAAACTAGAACTCAAATACTGTTTTTTCAGCAGTGATCAGCTTACAGACGTCATTCAGCAATTTCTAAAAATTATGTTTTGAATGGCTTTAGAGCAGTAGGAATTGTTTTACACTATAAACAATATGCCCAAATTACACACCTACACAGGGTTTGATTCTGAGATTATTCATAGCAACACACACCTAACGTAACAACAATGTAAAACAGTCATGGAACACAGAGTCTATATGCACACACACACACATTCGTTTATTGAATTAGAACGCAGGAAATATCTTTTAAACTGATTTTGGTGAGCTTTTCTTCAAAACATGAAATCTGTTTGAATAAAGTAATATGTTAACATTGCAAACGAGTATTGCACTGTACTGTAGGCTACATAGAACTCGCTGGTGCACTAACTTGCACCCAGCGCAATTGACTTTTACACAGACGCAAGTATCATTCCTATTTTGCACCCGATGCACAGAGGACTTTTCCTCCAAAAACGCCTGTCAGTAAATTAGGGAATTAGATTGCGCTCCTCGGGGCGGTTCAGTGAAAAGAAGAGGCATGTTTTGGCACAAACGTTCCCTTTTGCAGTTGCGGAATCCAATTCCGCCACAGACCAGGAAAAACCTGGTTAAAAGTCAGGGGCATGTTATTCAGGTGCTATTTTAAGGGCGCATGCTTGGGCAAAATGTAGCATGTGCACAACGCACATACACTTTTCTCCTCTCATCTACACAGACTCATCTATTGCAACACATACATAGTTACAAGGAAAAATATTACCACATGATGGAAATCTTTGTGGTGTCTGAAGATGAGAAATAGGCAAACATCTAGTGTGGCCTACACATTTACCCAAATTATTCAGAATGAATTATTCGCACTGATATACATCAACTGAAAGGGAACCTATTCAATCAATATACAAGTAATTTGCAATGCTAATAGTAGAATCACCTCTCTTTTTGCGAATTAGCTACCCTGCCTCAAGCCACGACTCATTTATACTGGCAAACTCTGCCATTCCTGCCATCTTTGAGTGGTAACCCCCCCTTGGATAGGTGGCTGTGAAGGGGTCAACGGCTATTCGTTAAAGACATGGCTGACACCTTTTGATAGAAAACAAATACAAACACGCAGTTTAGCCTGATTGAACAAACATTTGGCACTCTGAAAATGCACTTCAGGTGTTTGGATAGGACAGGAGACAATTTACAGTATTCAAAAAATTGCAGCATTCTTTGTGGCTTGTTGTGTTTTACACAACATTTCCATGAATCATGGATGTTTTGATGACATAAATGAGGAAATCTTAGAGGACTTAAGGAAACGTGATGTTGAACTTAACCGAAATGCCCCAGCAGCAGAACGGGAGAGGAGAGCTTATTTGACAGAAGAATGAGTTAAGTAAAGTCATCATGGTCCAATTTTTTTTACATTTTGTAAAAAAGAAAAATCAATAGCACTCCGCCGGTGTAATAGCAATCCGCCATGGAACAAGCGCCTGCTCATAAAGGGAATGTGAGATGACGCTCTGATTGGTTTATTGCACGTTACGCCCAAACCACACCTATGACTAATGTAGCTACTTCAGACCTACCCATTTTAGATTTGCATCGGGCGCAAGTGTCATTTATCCCACCAGCATAATAGCAATAGCCCTGGTACTCACCCACAATTTCACTTGAGTTTCGCGTTTGATACTTGCGTTTCAGATCATTAAAATAGGGCCTGCTGTGTTTTCAGACAGAGTAGAGCATTTTTAATGGTCTCTTGCGCCATGGAGTCTAGCGCCGCTCTGTGGCAGTAATAGACCATTTAATGGTAACTAAATGTACTGATTGGTGACGCGGTATGAGAGCGAGCAATTTATCACTTCACCATCTGTAGATAGCCTACTGTTTTACTTTTCACACAGGATTCAGGAATGCATTCTGGAACATAATAGAGTAGGCTACAATATCTTTCTTACAAACAAGGCTTTATTTGAATAAAAAATGCATTCTAACTTTCTAATTAAATTAATAGGCCTAATACAATTTTTTTTTTAAAAACTATATCCCTACGAGGGATTTGAAACTGCAGGAGCTATATAAATGCAGTCCGTTTACCATTAACCATTTTAAAAGACAAACCCACCAGTATTAGTTTCTTAAGAAGTAATTAACGCCAATTATAAGAATTTATATCTGCACAGGATCATACCAGGTTTTGAACTGGCTATCTTCAGCATTGCAACTCTTTCGCAGTGAGGTGTCCTAGCCTGCAGCACTACTTTATCCATGTACCTTCTAATGAAACTAGAATTCAAATACTGTTTTTTGAGCAGTAACCAGCAACAATGTACGACAGTCTTGGAACACGTAGTCTATATGCACACACACACATTTGTTTATTGAATTAGAATGCAGGTCATATCTTTCAAACTGATTTTTCGTGAGTTTCTCTTCAAAGCGTGATATCTGTTTGAATGAAGTAATATGGAAAAGTTGCAAACGAGTATTGCACTGTACTGTAGGCTAAATAAAACTTGCTGTGTTTTCAGAGTAGAGTCTTTTCAATGGTCTAGCGCCACTCTGTGGCAGTAATAGGCCATTTATTGGTAATTAATTGTATTGATCAGTGATGCGGAGACAGAGCAATTTATCACTTCACCATCTGTAGGTGAGAGACCAAGCTGTAAATCAAGCTTGGGCTTTGGGGGAGTTGGAGGTGCTGTTTCTCACATTAAAATATATTTCACTATGTTAACTATTGCATAATTAAGAAAAAATTGCAGTGGTCTCTACATTTTTTCCAGAGCTGTATATGGACGCCTACTAATAGTGTGAAGAGGGATAATGGTCTGGGGCTGTTTGTCAGTGTTTGGGTCCCTTAGTTCCAATGAAGTGTCATTTTATTCCACAGGATACAAAGACATTTTAGACAATTGGGTGCTTCAAACATTGTAGCAGCAGTTTGGGGAACGGCCTTTCCTGTTCCAGCATGACTGTGTAGAAAGCGGGATCAAATAAAGACATGGTTCAATGAGTTTGGTGTGGAGGAACTGGCAGCAGCATTGATATTAATGTCAACAGTGGCTAAGATTATCTTAACTGTGTTATTATGAATCGTTTACTGTGCCCTCGAACTCGTCCATGCTTCCTGTTTCTGTTTTGTCGCACGCCACTGAAAAAACAAGAGTGGTGGGCGCCCTTGGCTCACGTGCACGAAATCCCCGGTCGGGAACGTTAAGTATACTGCAGGCATTAGAATGAATTGGAACAGCGATTGTGAGCCAGGCTTCCTCGTTCACCATCAGTATTCTTTTGGCACAAATTCCCACAGACACACTCTAAAATCTTATAGCCTTAAAGAGGTGACCAACTTGATATTAATGCCCAGGGTTTTGGAATGGGATGTCTATCATCCATCTCATATGGGTGTGATTGTCATTTGTCCACATACTTCTGGCTTTATAGTATATGTAAGGACTTCATTTAACTAGTACTGTCACAGTATGAATATTTTCATCTCTGAGACACACAGCTGCCGATACCCAGAGGATCTGAGGCCTACAGAGGGTGAGTTGTATGAAACTCAAATTTGCATGGCCAGGATGACTGCAACACTCCCATAACAGAACCACAGACAGATGTTCACCTGTCCTTAGAGACTTCTAGTGAGTTTCAGCTGGTCCTCACAAGGAATAGGCTATTTATGGCTTAGGGGATAGGTTCAGGGTAAATTTAGATTTTTGGGGGGGTTATTTTTCATTTCAGGTTTATGTGTTTGGTTTAAAGTTCAGCTTTAGGGCATAACCATTAAATTATTGAAGTTAAAGTAAGAGTCAGGGTAAGGTTTGGGTAATTTCCAAAAACACTGGCTACATTGTGTTCCCCATATTAATAGAAAAACAAACCTATGTGTGTTTGTGTGCTTAAAAGAACTAGCTTTGCATATGTGTCCTGTGTCACTGCTCCACACACTTAAAGAGCCCAGTGTTGATCAGTAACTGTTCACTCCTTTCAGACACACAGAACAATGATGATGATGTCACTGATTCTACTGATAGGGACCCTGGGACTCCTACTTCAGGGTAACACGCATTTTACACTACTTTGATTCTTTCAGAATGGCTTTTGATTAACTTTTAATTTACATTTAGAGATCACTTTTTTTGGTTTGATTCATTTTTATAACAAATATATTAATAACTTTTTCATATTTTTTTCTAGTGTCATCAGCAGATATAATCCTGACCCAGTCTCCTAAATCCCAGTCTGTTAGTTCAGGACAGACAGTTTCTATCAGTTGTACAGCCAGTTCAAGCACTGGTAACAATCTCCACTGGTACCTTCAGAAACCTGGAGAAGCTCCTAAACTTCTAGTTTATTATGGAACAAGCCGCCAGTCTGGGATTCCAGATCGTTTCAGTGGAAGTGGATCCAGTTCATATACTCATTACACTTTAACCATCACTGGAATCCAGGCTGAAGATGCAGGAGATTATTACTGTCAGCAGGGAACCAGCCGTCCATTCACACAGTGTTAAAGCACTGTACAAAAACCACTGTGAGGAAAAACTGCGCTGAATCAATAGATGCAGAACTACAACTAAAACTTAAGAGGGAGGAATATAAAAATCTAAATATGAATAAATACATAAATGGGATTATAGTTTCACATTTAACAACTAAGTACATCATTAATATTTAAAAAATATATATTGTGAAAAAAAAACTCTGTTCAAAATCAACAACAAAGGAGTTTGGAGATTTAGAGCAAACTTGTGGAAGATAAAGACTGACTGGGTTTGGTTTTTTCCCAGTGGGAAGAAACTGGTTTAATCAAAGTTTACCTAAACCCAATGACATGCTTTTTTTTGTTGATGTCATGATGAATTCATGTTAGTCCATTCAACCAAATCAAACCTAGATGTTTAAATTATCTGTAAAAATGGGGGGCCCATATTCAACTACCAACAATTCCTCAAAGTATAATTTATTATCTTCTGTGTACTGATCCAACCCTGGGAGAGTTACTTAAGTTTACATTGAAGTAATCTTACACTTACAGACACTCTAATGTAGAGTAACTAACAGTAGTAAGAGCAAACATTCACACTGGCACCCAGTCAACAACACTGACACATCAAGCCTTGTGCTACCAACAGAGTGACACTTTAATATGACTTTTTATATTATTATTACACAGTCCACAATATGAACTGATCCACAGTCTGGCTATTAACTAAGGAAAATAATAGGCTCCTTTAGGCAACATTACAAGTATGATACCTTTAATATAACTGTGGGTTTGTCACAGTGAGCTGAACCAAATATGAAGCAAAGCAGATGCAGAGTTGGAATTTTTATTAAAGTATAAAACAATAAACATACAGAAAGCTACACAGACTATAAAACACACCATCACAATGACCTACACTGAGAAGTATGCAGGGGAGGAATACAGTAGACAGTATACTGGTCCTGGTGACGTCTGTTGATAGGAAGTCCACATATGGCTATGGATGAAGTGTATGGTGACAATCACATGGAGGCACCCATGAGGGTGATGTAGGGGACAGTGTCACAGGGCTGCCAAGGAATTTATGTAAAATATTACGCTCATCTGGATGTTCATCTCCCCATTTTAATATTATACAAAAGAGGTTCAATGTGAAGTCTGCTTCTTAAGCTGTAAAGTGAGTTGTGGTTATAAAGTGTGTGCATGTGTGAGTAATTTCATGAATGCCTGTGTTCTTACAGGAAGTTACTTTGCATCACTGTCCTGTCTCACTGCTCCACACACTTACTTTCAGCTACATGAATGGTGCCGTACTGTTACAAGCTGCCCATACCCAGAAGATTTGATCCTTTTACAATTTGACCTATGAGAATATAGAGTCAGATTTTTATCTTTTTTAAACCTTTATTTAACCAGGTAAGCACGTTGAGAACAATTTCTCATTTAAAACAGCGACCTGGGCAAGATAAAAGCGCTGAGTTGCAGAAGACATAGAGTTACACATGAATTACACAACAATGATTTTTGCAATGATTTGCAACGATCACATACTGTAGAGCAAAACTTAGAGCAGACATTTACATCTCCAGACACTTCAAGTCAGTTTTAGCCGGTCCATACAAGGAAATAGGTTGTTTACGGCTTAGGTGTTAGGTTCACTGAACAACTGATGTTAGGTTTGGTGTTACTTTTTGGTCCAGGAGTTGAGTTGGGCTTTAGGGCTAAGTTACGATTAGGCATTAAAATTGGATTATTGAGGTTAAGGTAAGGGTCAGTTACATTTAGGAGATATTGTAGAGAACATAGATTTTGGTCCCAATAAAAATAAAAACATATATGTGTGTTTGTATGCATGCATTAATGAATACATGCGTACATACAGGAATGTGCTTTGCATATGTGTCCTGTGTCACTGCTCCACACACTTAAAGAGCCCAGTGTTGATCAGTAACTGTTCACTCCTTTCAGACACACAGAACAATGATGATGATGTCACTGATTCTACTGATGGGGACCCTGGGACTCCTACTTCAGGGTAACACACACTTTACACTACTTTGATTCTTTCATAATGGCTTTTGATTTACTTTTCAATATGTATTTTTGGGGGAGGGTTATTTTGTAATTTTGTTTATTGACAAATATATGAATTACTTTTTTAATTTATTTCCCCAGAATCATCAGCAGACATAATCCTGACTCAATCTCCAAAATCCCAGTCTGTTAGTCCAGGACAGACTGTCTCTATCAGTTGTACAACCAGTTCAAGCATTAGTTACTATCTCCACTGGTACCTTCAGAAACCTGGAGAAGCTCCTAAACTCCTGGTTTATTCTGCTACAAGCCTCCAGTCTGGGATTCCAGATCGTTTCAGTGGGAGTGGATCTGGTTCTCAGTTCACTTTAACCATCAGTGGAGTCCAGGCTGAAGATGCAGGAGATTATTACTGTCAACAGGGATACAGCCATCCGTTCACACAGTGTTAGAGCACCATACAAAAACCTCCCTCAACTAAAGAGGAACTACTCTGAATCAATAGTAACAGAGCTACAAAACATGTAGAGAAACAGCAGAAATAGGTAGACTATAAAACCCTAACAAATCAATGGACCAGATGGACAGACGGTTCTCTCTTAGGTAGAATACGACAATCAATGATTTTATGACAATCAATAGATACAGAGCTACTAAAACCTAAGATAACAATGTAACAATCAAAATTTAAAAGGAAACAGCCCAAAAATGGATTAAAGTTTCACATGAATTCATAACTGAATCAGTGAATAAATCATTAATATTTGACCGATGTATTGTGGAAAACAGAACTCTGTTTAAAAGCACTCTGGAACCAACACAGGAGTCAGAGCTGTAAAATATTATTTAATATAAATATTTTAAACCTTAAACTTGCTGAAGATAAAGACTGATTAAGTTTGATATATTCCCTGTGGGAAACGCTGGTTTAGTCATTGTTGTTTGAAATGAAATTTTAACAAAAACAAATATTCATTCAACTTGGAAAATCTTTTGTAATTGTATGTTTTTAAATATCCGGATACCTTCCAGCTGACTCCCTAACCACTGAGCCATGTGACGCCCCTCGGGCATGATGCTGCCAGCTACCTGCTTCACAGTTGGGATGGTGTTCTTCAGCTTGCAAGCCTTGCCCTTTTTCGTCCAAATGTAAAGGTGGTCATTATGGCCAAACAGATACATTTTTGTTTCATCAGACTTGTTAGTTGGTAAGATGTCTATAAACAGACAGAATTAATTGGTGACAGTCTTTGCTCTTGCCTCATATTCATCATTGAAGGTTATTTTCATCATCACACTTGAGTGTACAGCAAAAACGCTGCAAGTCTTTAAAGCTGCTATTCCTGAAATGATCCCTTTTAAACCTCTCTATACACTTCAAACCCTGAGAGTGACTGAATTTACAATTACATTTACAATGAAGTAATTTAGAGATACTCTTATCCAGAATGACTGACAGTGAGTGCAAACATTCATGCTGGCAGAAAACCCCGAACTGCATGTCAAGACCTGTGCTCTACTAGTTACATGACCCTGGGCTCAGCACCACGTTGAAATAAATTCTATTCAATATATGTAATATATATCACACATTAATTTACAATATTAAAACATAAATATATAGACAAATGTACAGCTCCAGAGACCACTGCAATAATCTGGTATTAAAATTGTAGGTAATGTGTATGGGTAAAGATTTTTGTTTTACTGCATAAAGTACTGACATTTCTTCCAAATTCTAAATAAAACCACTGTCATTCAGAGCATTGATTTGCAGAAAATTACAAATAGTCAAAATAACAAAAAACATGCAATGTTGTCAGGCCTCGAATAATAATAACTTTATATATATATAATAACTTTATTTTTATATAGCGCCTTTAAAGTAGCTTCTCAACGCGCTTTACATAATAGAACAAACAAATTTAAAACACAACAAACACAGGGAAAAAACTCATGTAAAAGCTAACCTAAAAAAATGTGTTTTTAAATGAGATTTAAAAGACAGAGGGCCTGATTTACTAACACTAGTGCAGTTTGCGCTGCGTCTGGTTATGCGAGTTCGGTAATTGCACACGCTATGCTTCCACATTTAGCGTGGTATTTATCAAACCCAATACCCATTACGCAATCAGCGCATACTCCGCCCTCCATTAGTATGGGATTACTTTTGGGTCAAAAGGAATTGCAAAGGAATTTTAAAAACTGCAAAAAAAATTGTGAATATCGCAAATAAAAATATAAAATTGCAAACAAATACATTAAATCGCAAAAAAAATATTATGAGCAATGCAAAAAATAAATTAATTTTATTTATTGCAGGGCAAACATTTTTAATTTTTAAAATATTTAAATT
>JACXGM010041022.1:0-10162 GCA_016801145.1 Umbra pygmaea
TCATTATATGTTAAAAGTAGCTTCCTGACCTGGTTGTAATAGGTTTAACCCCTGGTGACCCTCCTCTAACAGAGGTCTATGTTATTACCAAGGTTGCTGAGCCTCTCAGGTGAGAGTGTCTCTTATTCCACATGACCCACAATGGCTGACAGCCTGTAATTGTAGCGTTCCCTGTGGAACCATGACAGCCCAGCTGGATCAGATTTTTCCCATCTGAAAACACAGCCTTAATAAAGGCCAGGAAATATCACTTATTGTGTTACTGCAGCATTCCTGATTATCTGTGATGGGGGGAAAAAACACATCAGGCCAAATGGAACCGGGAAATGATTATAAGCTGGGGAAGGCTTGTACCTACGGCTGGCTAATTCTTTTTACTTCACGATTGCAGAATTTCTTTTTCAAATTGCCTCTTGTAATGACCGTTGTTATTTGTTTTCCTCTCCTCATGTAGATCCCATACACACACTGAAGCTCTGCCCTGGTTAATCACACAAACATCCTTGTGATTATTTGGTACACTGCATTAGCATGCTGTCCGATTTTGTGTGTGTGTGTTGGATTAAATAATTGAATTGGTGTAGCAGGGGTTTAATTGTGCTGTTTGCATAGTTAAAAGGGATATTCAAAATTCTGAATTTCTGAATTGGCCTCAATTCAATTCATGAATTTTAATTAAATTGACTCCGCCCCACAGGAAGTTGAATTTAAATTGGAATGACAGGAAGTGGAATTAAATTCATGTCAATTGTAAGAAATTCCACACAGTCGCACAACAGATAAAATGTGTTTAATCTGACATACATTTAGTGTTAGGAAGGCTACTTTGGAAATGTAGTTGCTTACTGTTATAAGTTACCCAGTATAAATGTGGTTTGGATTACTTTATCAATGCAAAGCAATTTCATTCTAATTTGATTAGTAACTAATTGAATTACACATTTTCCCTCAGTAAAGCATTCTGGGAAATGGAGTCGTGTTCCAACATGTTCCACAAAATTACAGTTACAATAAATCAAACTTAATTATTTGTTCTGTGACTTAACATACATTGCTGAGGGAAAACATTTTCTGTTAATGTAATCCCTACAAGTAGTTCAAACTAATATCATTTATAGAATATGTAATGCAATCATATCTGACATACTGTAAAGCTTCATTGTTTATCACTTCACTTAAATTAAGTATATGAATTTCTTAGAATTTTTATTGACTTTCAATTCAGCTTGCTTTAATTCAAATTCAAATTGTAATTCTAGATTCTGTTTTTGACATCAATTCAAATTCATGACTTGAATTGGAATTTAGGAGTCATTATCAATTCAATTCTGAATTGTGCAGACGCCTGACAGTTACGTGTTTTATTGGTAGCATACTAGACAATCCCTGTAAGAATGATATCAGTGATTGATTCTGTCTGCAGGGTGTGAGTGGAGCGCTGGCCGTGCTGATGAAGGATGCCATCAAACCCACTCTGATGCAGACGCTTGAGGTGAGTCCCGATCACAGAGGCTCATTTCTGTACAAGCTTCCCATAAAGACAGTTACAGCTGTTCTTCTAAAATAAGACTACTTTGAGAATAAAAAGCAATTTGGGTCTCCATACTTAGTGGACTTGATATATTCATCCCGCTTTTGGCCTGGGTAGCGTTTGACGGTTTCATCAGGGAGCTCACTATACTGTTTCAGGGACTGCTCCAACTCCTTTACAGATTTCACAATCAACCTCAACGGTGCAAGCAAAAACAATGTCTTCCAAATCTGTTTGGGAATGTCAGGGAAATTTCAGTTCCTAGAACGTTTTCACATTTCTAATGGTTAGGAATAGGGTTTAGCTAGGAGCCAGGTGGCAGGGTCTATCCTCCTGTATTTTCCCAGCATTATCCTCCAAAGTTTGGGTGTGATGGTCCATACATTAACCCCACCTCTCCACACGTGGGTCTCATCGTATTTTTATAAATTTCCAGGTTCGCACGCACACACACACACACACACACACACACACACACACACACACACACACACACACACACACACACCTGATACTCTCTGAGGAAATGGAGGGAAGGACTGAACCATTAAAGTGACAGCACTGGAACGCATCTGGATCTGACTGTCTTGTTTTTGTTTTGGGTGGGGTTGGTTGTGTTGCACCGTAGGGGAGCTGCACTGCAAAAAATGTTGTTCCAATTGCTTTATGGACACCGCTTTGTGCACAGAGTCATGCTGGAACACAAAAGAGCTTCCCCAAACTGTAGCAACAAAGTTGGAAGGACCCAATTATCTAAAATGTCTTGTAGCATTAAATTGACCCTTCTCTGGAACTAAGGGGCCTAATCCAAACCCTGAAAAACAGCCCCAGACCGCCAATATTTGTAGAGGTGTCCACATACGTTTGGTTAAAATGTGTGTTCTTGCTTATCTCAGTCTATTACTCCCCCTGAGCTACTGTCAACAGGCACACTGGAACATTCAGAGGTTCAGTTAGGATTGTGTGTAGACTACGGGTGATGCCTTTTAATTAGGATGTTCTATAATCGAAGGTCTGTATAGACCATATTGAATGGGTTTCAATGTAGGACATTGACTCCTATTTTGTTTTTGTGTTTGAAATGGTTGCATTTTTGGGGGAATGGTTATTAAATGCAACTTTTGTTTTAAATCTTTGGGAGGAAATGTTCCAGTCCTGTTTTGTTGGACTTTTCCTGCCTGATTGTTCTGGGTTTTGGGTAGTGGGATGCATATCAAGATGGTCCAGGCTTATGGGGTCCATGGGAATTTTCCATTTAGCTCGGCACTCTTTGCCCTTGTATGTGCATGTTTTCACAGATGGACAAAGGTCTGTAAAGGGATACAGCAAAGGGAGAGATGGAGATTATAAGTGGTTCTGTTGTCTGTGTGTATATTTGAGAGGGTCATGGTTAGCCCGCAAGGCTTTTAAAAAGGCCAATGTGGGGTCACTGAGAAACACCACAGCCGTGCTTTCGTAACATCTATACAAACTGTACCAGAATTGTGCATATTGGTGTCTTGTTCTGGAATAGTTCCAGTTGTGTCCCAACAGTGATTTACAGGGGATGCTATGAGCTCATCTGATGTGCTCTTGTTGCTAATATCTAATCACTAACCACACTCTCTGAAGGATGTTTTCAGCTTGGCTCTGCTAGTGCTGGCCTTGTGAAGACTGTTGTGATGTTAGTTTATACAGATGCGACTGCAACTGATTAGGGTCTTAGTGCTCATGGAATTACTGACACCTGTTATTGGTCTGCCGAACACTTGCAGTCACCGTAACAACCGTGTGATTTGTTTGTATTCAGAGAGCTGTTCCCACTCGAGGCTATGTTGCTTTGATTAGCTTAGCTAGTTTGACATTGTCAAGGCAGGTTAGATGTAAACAAATGAGTAGATGATTAACAAATAATTTCTTGCTGTTTTCTGCTGTCCTGCTCTAGAGTGGATTTTGAGGTAATGCAGAGACGCTGTGTGCAGAAACCAACTAGGTGAGAGGAAAATCTTTAGACAAACATCTGGGTGCAGTAACTGGCTAGATGAGAGACAAATGTTTAGACAAACATTTACCAATGCTTTGTCAAACTAAATAACAATGTCTCTGAAGCTGACAGTCCTTCCCTCCTGCTTGTTGGAGCAGTGCTGTGCTGTCCGTACTATGTGACAGAATTTAAACAGTACTAATGTTAGAGTAATAGCCAGGGAAACTATCAGGGTGACTGCTAAAGCATTTTCCATTATTGTATTTTTCTAAGTACCAAGGTATAACTACAATGTTAATTTGTATTTTCTCAGTTGAAATCCATAACTTCTATCAAAACAAAGTGATACTGAGTCCCTATCACTGGTTCCATATCTAGGAGATCTAAACTCTCACAGGGGTTTCAGGCCTTTGACATTAGCTGTGTCTCTTCTAGCCATGAGGGAACCTATGAAAGGTGGGCAAAGCCAAGCTCTGAAAATATCTGTGCATTATAGCTTCTTGGTTGAAAATACCAACTTTGTGAAGTATATATCTAAGTTAATCGCCCTGCACACCTTGTAAAGGTTTAGTTTTTTTTGTTGGACTGGAAATGATCACCTAATGTTCCACATTTCTAAATCTGTCTCAGTTTCTATTTTTCTTTTTAGCTTCTATGTACTACTAGTGATCCCATTGGGTTACTTAATTCCTTTGTCTTCACTGGTAAGAGTAAAGTAAATCTAGCAAGTTCGCTTCTCCCATCCTAAAATTTACATGTACTCAGTTGAGGTTATCAGATTCAGTAGCAGCATACCAGATGAGTCTGTTGTTGTGGCACGCCTTCTTCATTTATCCACCTTCTAACTTTGATACATCAAGGCTCCAGGACTGTGTTGCTGCTAGGATGATTTTAATTGGCTGACAACATTGGAGTAAGGATCAGTTAGGACAAATCTTGGGCATAAAATCACCCAGTCCGCCCTGAGCATGATTACAAGGATCTATAGGTCTAAGTAACCTTTGTCACTGAACTTGCTTTTAATTAGATTTTTTGGATGGGATTGTGGAAAATTGTGTACAGTTTTATGAAACCAGAATTGTGAAAAGGGGAAAGGTTGAAACTATCTTCGCCTTCCTGTTTTTCTGATCTCTTTCCTCCGGGTGTTTCACCCTCTCCTCTCTCATTTTTCCACCAAGAGGAATGACACGTTTGCCCTTTTATTTAGTTTGCATGTCATCTGTGAGTGCTGCTGGCATTTATTTCCTGAATGTCTTTCCCAGGAGGGGGTAGAACGAATGGTGTAACAACCAACTGGGTTCCAAACAAAGTTCAGGGTTTGTGATCACACACACAGAGATTCACCCTTAATGTGGCGTCAGCAAACTTTCCTACCCGGACAGAGAAAGGCCACACAATGGAAAAGGATATGCAGTTGTCAAACTGATACTTTCACTCTTAAATTGCTGCCTGCATTTTTGTTCCATCTTCTTTTCTGTTCTGTCTTCCCCTCTTCACATAAATACCATTGCAAGTGAGCCCCAATTTGAAAATCCAAAGGCAGAGTAGACAGCTTATGTTAGAGGCTCAACAAACTAGCAATTTAATGCTCTCTGAAAGCGGAGTATTTGTGTGGCCATGGAGAGAAACACAAACAAAAGCTGAAGAAGAAAAGGAGAGGCGAGTTAAATAGCAACTGCTTACTTTCATTCTGTCCTGTCACACGCCAACACAATAGAAAGTGTTCCCACTCATAACCTACAGGTTTTCTCCAGGTCAAGGTTTTCTCTTCTCTTCCCATTCCTAGTCATCATCAACAGAGTATCCTGACTGAGAGTTTAGCAGTTATCTTCCCTAATAGTTGAAGTTTACTATACATTAGAATCTGGTTATACATATAGACCAATGGCTGATCAGATATTGAATGTTGTATTTAAATAGGCAATAGCGCCTTTCCCCTTTTTAACAGAGAGATGCAGAAAAAACTGTTAAGGCTAATTTGTAGCTCTGAAACTCGAGGGGTAGCAGGAAGCCTGGTGCTTAAAAGCTTTGCTTCAGGAACCGAAAGGTGGCTAAGTTGAATTATTTTAGCCGACAAGGTATGAAAAACAAGCCTATTAACGTAATTGTTCCCAGTGGGCCGAATGTGGCAGTCCCACGCACATCCTAAGTTTGATGGGGTGGGTGAAAAATGGTGTAACATCAGTTAAACCTCATCCCTGATTGACAACAAAATGGAATCCCTACTCTTCTAAGAGCAGTTTACTCTACATGTGTGTTTGTGTGCTAGGCTTCATATTTAGGTCCTTCAGCGAAATGTTTTGCTTGTCTTCCCTCTGTGGTTCTAGGGCACTCCAGTGTTTGTCCACGCCGGGCCATTTGCCAACATCGCCCATGGCAACTCCTCTGTGCTGGCAGACAAGTTGGCGTTAAAGCTGGTCGGAGAGGACGGCTTTGTAGGTAAGTGTGTCCCCCCTCCGCACACACGCACAGTAACTACAGCCAGCTGTGTTTCTCAGCTATAGCGTGGTTGAAGACACGCATGAACACACACTTTGGAAAGGAATTTGAATGTGAAGTTTCCTGGGAACTTCAGGGATCAGCTTCTGCCTAGTTCCTGGTTCCCACTACCTTTGGCACACATACTTTGGCCTGCTAGCTCCAAGATGGTTCTTGGAGTCTACGCTTCATACCAGGATTCTGCCGCTTTCTAGGAACTGCAGACAGGTCGTTTTAGAGCAGGAAGCAGATTTGTCATCGTAAGAGCCTGCGGAATGCTTTAGAGTAAATGGGCCTAATCCCATCAACGTCAGAGCGTGCCTTACTATTTTCACCAAGCGTCACCTGGTTGCTCCTAGTTTTAATCTTTTTCTGTCTGTCAGTGATGGGAATGTGTTTTTGTTGTACTGAAGAGATTTTACATACATGTCAGTTGTGTTTATAGTTCCAGCGTAAGCTGCAATAATTCCAGGGTTTTTGTGTGGCCTCCTCCTTTCCCAGCTAGTAACTGTCCTGGCACTAACCTAAAGGCATGTGTAGGAGACATGCTGTCAGATCAGTTTCACAACACAGCCAAGATAAGCCCCCCTTCCCTCTATCTGTCCTGGCTCTTACAATGTTTTTCTCCACCTGTCTCTGTAGATTCTAACTCTCAGGTATTTGAGGAACTCACTGTCTCCCCCTAAGCTCCAAAGGCAGCTGTGTTCTCTGGATTACTAAACTGTTTTTCTACTAATATTGGAGAGTGCTGTGCTCCTAACGTAAGCTACATATTTAACTCCACATCTGTATGTTTTTCGAAGTTCACTAGTAAAGCGTTTCTCAACCCCTGGTCTGCAGACCACTACCAGTCTTATCCTGGCCTGGCAATAAAATAAATAAACTACCCGCAGATCCTTAAATAGTCTTAATGTTGTTTTCCTGAATTTAAGGCCTAGAATTGTTTTAAAATGTCTTAAATATGGTTTTCCAAGGTCTTAAATAATCGTGACAATCATACTATTTTTGTTTCATTGTATTTTGTCGATGGACGCCATAATCTTTCTCTTGGCAACACTTTAGTTAGCAATTGACAGATTAATAGAAGGTGATTGCGGCAGCTCAGTAAGCTAACCTCACAGCAATGCAACTACTAGCTTATCAGCTTACATTTTTCTTTGTGTCATTGCAACATTGTTTACTGTTACATATTTATTGTGATCAGTATTAGATTTTGCATCTCTCAGTACCTCAGCAACGAAAATAACAACCCTCTCTCATTGTGCAGTTAATCTCCACAATCTCATTCTGTGTTGCATTAACGCAGGTGTAGTGTGTGAGCCATGTATTACTTTTGAACAATTCCTTTTACTGATTTAAGAGCTAGGTTTCTGGCACAGGTTTTGCAGGAAACAACTTTTTTATAGACTACTCATGCAACATCCTTTAAAAATCAGAGCTTGTTTTTGCCACAGATTTGTTAAAAAGTTATATTATTAGGTAAACCATGTCCCGGGTCTAAAATATGTTTTGTTTGATCACAAATGACCTTGTTTAGTAATTATACCACAAGCTAGAATACATACATAATCCTCTGTTAGCATGCATTATAATTTAATTCCTGAACAATCAAGGGTATTTCATTTTCTATTTTTTACTATGCTTTCGCTGCAGTATTGGTCTTAAAAAGCATTTAGAGTGGCATTAAAAAAGTCTTAGTCTTACATTTAATGTAATCAAACCTGCAGACACCCTGACGTAACCATCAATGTTTGCTATTTCACAGTGGTTTCTATTTCCCTCTTATGAATTTGACTATTGAAAGGTTTAAGCAATTAGTAATTATGAGGTCTGTTTCCCTTATTTCCACTCAAGTGTCTGTGTAGGGCAAGTTAAATGGGACTGTGGAAATATTTTTTTATCATAGATTTGCAAATGAACCAGTGTATCCTAAAATTAGAGATTGAAATTGCTTCATCGATCATATCTTAGCTAAAATGGTGTACTACGATGCTAGGGTAGTAGAAATTGTGATATAAAATGTATTATTGTTAAATAACATTTATAAAAGCTGCCCTGTTCATCAAAACAGATCAAAACATCATTAGTTCAAGGATGATAGTCATTTAATATAGTTATTTAATGTGTTAAAATGTAATGTTCAAAGCATATTAGCAGTGCTAAGGGTAATGCATGATGTGTTAATAGTGTAGCTATTTAAATATGTATTCTGTTTTTTACCACTAATTAAAAAAGTGGTGGGGTCAATCTGAAACAGGCCTCTGAAAATTGCATACTACAGCTGCCTCAGTGTTGATGAAGGCAATTTGCATATAATCCAGAATGTCATGAAGAGCGATGAGAAGAATTGCATTTCAGCTCTGCCACACTATGATCAGCTGCCATCATGTCAGTGATTGTCTCATTGACACAAGTGAGAGTGTTGACAAGGACAAGGCCGGAGATCACTCTGTCATGCTGATTGAGTTAGAATAACAGACTGGAAGCTTTAAAAGGAGGGTGGTGCTTGAAATCATTGTTCTTCCTCTATCAACCATGGTCACCTGCAAGGAAACACATTGCTTTCATCATTGCCGTCATCATTGCTTTGCACAAAAAGAGCTTTACAGGCAAGGATATTGCTACTAGTAAGATTGCACCTAAATCAACCATTTATCGGATCATTCTGCAAGTGCCAGGATTGTCTCCTAAAGTTGATTCAGCTGTGTGATCGGCGCACCACCAGTGCAGAACTTGCTCAGGAATGGCAGCAGGGAAGTGTGAGTGCATCTGCATGCACAGTGAGGTGATGACTTTTGGAGGAAGGCCTGGTGTCAAGAAGGGCAGCAAAGAAGCCACTTCTCATCAGGAAAAACATCAGGGAAAGACTGATATTCTGCAGAAGGTACAAGGATTGGACTGCTGATTAATCACCCTTCTGAATGTTTGGGCCATCCAGTAAACACTTTTTCCGGAGACGACACGCTGAGCGCTACCATCAGTCCTGCTACCATTAGTCCATGCCAATAGTCAAGCATCCTGAGACCATTCATGTGTGGGGTTGCTTTTCAGCCAAGGGAGTGGGCTCACTCACAATTTAGCCTAAGAACACAGCCATGAATAAAGAATGGTACCAACACATCCTCCGAGAGCATCTTCTCCCAGCCATCCAAGGACAGTTTGACAACCAATGCCTTTTCCAGCATGTTTGAGCACCTCCACGGCCAGGAAACTCCCCAATCCAATTAAGAGGCGGGTGGGGAAGACAAACAAAAACCAACAAATTCTGGCAAACTCCAAGCATTCACCATGCAAGAATGAGCTTCCGTCCATCATGATGTGTCCTACAAGTTAATTGACAGCATGCCAGGGCGGATTGCAGAGGTCTTGAAAAAGAAGGATCAACACTGCAAATATTGACTCTTTTCACAAACTTAATGTAAATGGCAATAAAAGCCTTTGCGACGTATAGAATGCTTGTAATTATACATCAGTATACTGTAGTAACTACTGAGAAAATGATCTAAGAACACTGAATCAGTGATCCTTGTAGAGAACAATACTTGTGACATTCTCAGATCTTTTGATCACGACTGTCCATCATGTACCAGTATGTGCTGATATGTGCCAAATATCGTCAATCCCCTTAACTTTCAAAATGTAATGGCTAACTGGTATGATATTTACTTTATAAACAACAAATTTGGCATCCACGGCAGAAAGTGAGATTTAAGTTACCTATTTGCAGAACTCTCAGACTAAAGGTTTGTCCATCCATCCATTTTCTTCCACTTATCCGGGATCGGGTCGCGGGGGCAGCAGCTCCAGCAGTGGACCCCAAATGTCCTTTTCCAGAGCCACATTAACCAGCTCCGACTGGGGGATCCCGAGGCGTTTCCAGGCCAGGTTGGAGATATAATCCCGCCACCTAGTCCTGGGTCTTCCCCGAGGCCTCCTCCCAGCTGGACGTGCCTGGAACGCCTCCCTAGGGAGGCGCCCAGGGGGCATCCTTACCAGATGCCCAAACCACCTCAACTGGCTCCTTTTGACGCAAAGGAGCAGCGGCTCTACTCTGAGATCCTCACGGATGACTGAGCTTCTCACCCTATCTCTAAGGGAGACGCCCGCCACCCTCCTGAGGAAACCCATTTTGGCCGCTTGTACCCTGGATCCCGTTCTTTCGGTCATGACCCAGCCTTCATGACCATAGG
>JACXGM010041023.1:0-10162 GCA_016801145.1 Umbra pygmaea
GCTCTCGCTTTGGTCATACAGAGATTGGATGGCCCTAAGAAGGGACCCCCTCACCCCATACTCCCGCAGCACCTCCCACAGTATCTCCCGGGGGACCCGGTCATATGCCTTCTCCAAATCCACAAAACACATGTAGACAGGATAGGCATACTCCCAGGCCCCCTCCAGGATCCTTGCGAGAGTAAAGAGCTGATCCGTTTTCCCACGACCAGGACGGAATCCACATTGTTCCTCTTCAACCTGAGGTTTGACTATCGGCTGAACCCTCCTTTCCAGCACCTTAGAGTAGACTTTACCAGGGAGGCTGAGAAGTGTGATACCCCTGTAATTGGCACACACCCTCTGGTCCCCCTTTTTAAAGAGGGGAACCACCACCCCAGTCTGCCACTCCTTTGGCACTGTCCCAGACTTCCATGCAATGTTGAAGAGGCGTGTCAACCAAGACAGCCCCTCCACACCCAGAGCTTTCAGCATTTCTGGACGGATCTCATCAATCCCTGGGCCTTTGCCACTGTGGAGTTGTTTGACTACCTCAGTGACTTCCACCAGGGAAATTGACGACAATCCCCCCATCATCCTCTAGTCTCACATAGTAATGCATTTACCACTTTTTGTCTATAAAGCTCTTTTGCACAAGCTACCATCTTTTATTAATATGCCTTTAACTCTTAGGTTGACAGGCTACCAGACCCGAACCAAAGAATTGCCATCACTGGAGATCCCTAAGATAATTTTACATGTTACAGTGATTTACAGTAAATACAGACACATCCTACATGGAGCAACTTAAGGTGAAGTGCCTTGTCCAATGACACAACGACATTTGGCACAGTCGGAAATTAAAGCGGCAACCTTCTGACTACTAGTCAGACTTCCTAACCGCTGAGCCTCAACTGAATTAGGTAGAACTGCTTTTACTTTCCTTAGCCATCACATGGGGAATGATTTAATGTACTGTTCTTTAGGGCATTTTAGACATTTACTGGGAGAAAATGGTTTTACTGACTGTTTGTTTTAGGTGATTGTGCTGCTTTTTTATTTCCTTGTGTCCATTGGAATTTTATGTGATCTACCCAGGTCGTTGCTGCAAATGAGAATGTGTACTCAGACGACTTACCTAGTTTAACAAACAAACAAATTAAAAAAATAATAATAACTGAAGTGTAAAAACAAAAAATTTTCACCAGGCACAAGCTGGCTTTTCCTAATCTTTGGCCGAGATGTCAGAAAAAGGTATGATTTAATCAATGCAACAACATTTTAAAATATTTGTTTTGTTTATTCTTGGTGCAGTAATATTCATTTTTCACGTGCATAATTGTTATTTCACTAAGCTATGTAGCACATTAGTATAGACACAGCAATATAACTAAAGTTTTGATGGAGCACTCGCACTAGCCCCCTACTCTCTCTTAGAGATCTCCCTGATGAGAGACAAATCTTTTCATTCCATGATTTAGGAACATAGACAAACCTTAGATATCCATCATTGATCCGCTTTACTTCCAGTATAGCTAGCTAATAAAATGATTCACATTTCTTGCCATTTGGCCAACTTAAGCCTTTTTTACACTGACCACATCAAAGTGCACTGCACTGCTCCATGCCCACACAGACTGGTCAAGTACATTGCATGTTTAATTCCACAACAGATTTGAGAAAGGTTTGCACATTGTAAGCTTTTGTGATTGACAGTGGGAAATACACAACGTTTACAGAGAGGAAAACTGTATGCCTCAACAATTTACAGAATATAAATAAAATTATTGGTAGAACAATACCAGGCAACTTCTAAGGCTGATTCAAACAACTGTTTGCATAGAGAAGTATGTCGGTTTAATAGGGGTGTAAAATTTTGCTGGTGAGAAGGCTACTTCCACTTTCAGAAGCATGCATATTAAGCTGTAAAACAAAATTTCTTGATATTTAAAACAGGAATAAAGCTATTCATATCAGATAATGTTTCCCTACACTATGTAGTGTTTTGTTACACACAAAAGCAGCACCTAAAATCCATTAGATTTATCAAAGACGGACCTCTGATTGTCGCAATTTCTGTTGAAATGGTAAAGTAAGAAATAAAATGATTAACATCATTGTACCTGTTACTATTCTTATGTAATGATTGTATAAGTGCATAAAAGGGATTTTTTATTTAGAATCCTCAAGGAAATTTGTCAATTCAAATGAACATTGGCTGTTGAATCTCAGTTTGTAACCCCACGAGTACTACATATTTTTGTTTGTCCGACATAGACCAGTACGGTATCTAGCAGGAAGTTCATACATGGGTACTACTTTTTTGATGGGTCCAGAATGGCGCGGCGCTGTAATGGGAAAGATCCATAAATGGCACTTGCTTATCTACCCTCTAAACACTGACACATTTCTCCGCATGGAAGCTACTGCATATACAGTTAGGTTTGGAAATAAATAATGACAAGTTTTGTTACCGTATTTTGTTACAGTTAAATAAAGAAAATGGGCTTTAAGTGCAGTCTCTCAGCTCTAGTTTTAGAGTATTCACATCCAAATTGGAGAAAGGGATTAGAAATTAAAGCTCTTTAATATTTAACAGTTTTTCAAACGACCAAAAGTAATTGGACGATTGACTAAAAAGCTGTTTTATGGGCAGTTGTGGGGTATTTCTTTGTTATTTCTGTTAAGCAGGTAAAAGGTCTGAAGTTGAAATCCATGTGTGGCAAGCTGTTGCTGTGAACATACAACTTGCGGTCAAATGAGCCCTCCTTTGGCTGAAAAGAAAAAAAATCCAGCATAGAGATAGCAGGAAGTGGAGTGGCCAAATCAACAGTTTGGTACATTCTGAGAAAAAAGAACATACTGGTGAGCTCTGCAACACAAAAAAGACATAGACGTCCATGGAAGACAACAGTGGTGGATGATTGTAGAATCCTTTCCATGGTAAAGAAGAACCTCTTCACAAAATCCAGCAAAGTGAAGAACACTCTCCAGGAGGTAGGCATGTCATTATTCAAGTCTACCATAAGGAGAAGACTTCACAAGAGCAAATACAGAGGGTTCATCGGTGCAAACCATTCATAAGTGTCAAGAATAGAAAGGCTAGATTAGACTTTGCCAGACAACATATACAAAAGCCAGCCCAGTTTGGAACAGCATTCTTTGGACAGATGAAACTAAGCGTAGCATCATTCTGGTAAAGGTTAAGAAAAAAGTATGGAGAAAACTTGGAACGGTTAATGATCTAAAGCATAGTACATCATCTGTAAAACACAGTTGAGGTAGTGTGATGGCATGGGCATGCATGTCTTCCAATGGCACTGGGTCACTTGTGTTAATTGATAATGTGACAGAAGACTGAATTAGCCAGATGAATTCTGAAGTGTACAGGGATGTATTGTCTGCTAAGATTCAGCCTAACTCAGCGAAGTTGATTATACATCGCTTCACTTTACAGATGGACAATGACACAAAACATACTGCGAAAGCAACCCAGGAGTGTTTTAAGGCAAATAAGTGGAATATTCTGCAATTACCAAGTCAATCACCTGATCTCAACTAAATCAAGCATGAATCACTTGCTGAAGACAAAAAACTTGAGGCAGAATGACCCACGAACAAACAATAACTGAAGACAGCTGCAGTAAAGGCCTGGCAAAGCATCACAAAGGAGGAAACCCAGCGTTTGATTATGTCCATCTCCCAGACTTCAAGCAATTGTCTGCAAATGATTCTCGACAAAGTATTAAAAAATAACATTTTATTTATGATTGTTAATTCGTCCAATTACATTTGAGCCCCTGAAATAAAGGGATTGTGTATCAAAATGTTTGTAATTTCTAAACGTTTCATAAAATATTTTTCTTCAACCCCTTGAATTAAAGCTGCAAGTCTTCACTTCATTTGCATCTTGGTTGTTGCAATTCAAGATGGGGAGGGTGTTGGAACTTTTGTTAAAGACAAGGGGTGGGTCAAGTGAAAATATTTTTTGGGTTGGGATGGTGGGGCATTTGATTTTAGATTCCCAGAGCTTGACCAGGCCCCTCCATAAAGGGCCCCTCCCCTTTCTTTACTCTTTCTATTTCTTTCATAGGTAACTGTTAAGATATTACCTCCCTTTACCTGATCATTTTGGTCTTAAGTACGGACTTCCCAAAACTTGTGAACTAAGAGTACTTTAGAAAAGTACTTTTACCACCTCTGTCCATAAATAAATAATGAACAGTCGCTAACACGATAACACAAGAAGTATTAGCTCCTTTTTATTCATTTGTATTTCGTAGAGTTTCTCCTAGCAAAGAAACACTTACTGGCCAAAAACAAACTATTTTCCCAGGTGCCCTCAACCTTTTCATCTTACCTTGGATTTGTGTAGGTTGCTTCCATCTGGTGACAGTTTGTGCTCACTGCACTCTTTTGCTGCCTCTCGACATGCGGAGCATAACCCAGCAGCACACTGGCTGTGACAGACTTGGCCCACTGGCTCAGAATCTAGCAGCCACTCAGCGTTGATGGTGGCCGCACTTAGCTGAGAGAGATTCTCTTCTTCGCCTGAAAGATATGGCACATAACACAAGCTGTGTCAGTTGAATTCATCAATACCAGATGCGTCTGTAATCACTGACAATGATTTTTGTAGGTAGCTCCCTGGAAAAAATGAGATTCCCAGAGGAGTGTGAATATACGTCAATTGCAATGAATTACATTTATTAGCAATGTTTATTATGAGCAGTAGGTTTAGACTACAGATGGTTTAAATATGAATTGGGGTTTGAAATATATCCAAACCTGCCTAAAACGGTTCCTAGTAGACAGTGGTAGTCAGCATTGACACTTACAGTTTGGGCCTCTATTCTTCAGGGAAGTCAGGATCACATTGTCCTCCTCAGAGGCGCTGGGCGAGGGGTCTTTCCAAGTGTCCCTTTGGCCGTCACCAAACTCACGCTGCCCGCTTGAATTAGGAAGGTTCTGGGAAGACAGAGAAGTGGTGGTGGGGATCTTGATAACCAGACTAATCTAATGGTACAAAATATTCTTTTTTTTTCTTACCTCTATACGCAGCTGAGCTGGGCTCTCAGAGTTGTCCGCAGTTGGTCGTACGCTATCGTAATGGTCTCCGTAGCGATAGGCAATGTGTAGCTCTCGGGCAACGGTCTTTTCAGATCCATTGATCTGAATTGAGGAAAATTAATGAGTAGGACCCATCAATAGTTGTATTTCATACAGACTGTTACATTGAAGGAGGTCTTCTGCTGTGTGCCAGTCTAGTCAAAAGACCACATACAGTATTAACCTTGTAAATAGGGGATTCATAACGCTCCTCATCGAGTTTTCCATCTATGCTCTTCTAGTTTCAACTTCAGCCATATTCACTTTCCTGCTGTTCTTGAAATTATAGAAAAATAAGAACACAAAAATAACTAGCTCACACCCTGATGAAGGCTTGTAGCCGCAACGCGTATGTCATTTTCTTCATTACTAAGCCATTAATGAAATAAAGGCTTTTTACATTTTCTACAACAATCGAGTGCCTCAGAATATCTGTTCTATTCGAGCTAAAACATCCCGAACATCAAAGAGCACCAAGATAACGAATTCACACCCAGTGCAGCACTATTTCTGCATTTTTTTATTTAAAAAAAATAACTAAATCAAGTTGAAATCAGGTCATTCCTTACTTACTACAGGCTGTATACCAGTTAATATTTCTTGCTAAAAGTCTAAAACTATGATGTGCAATAGAGTGACAAGAGGTTTCTACCTCCCACAGTGGGGTGTTGAGCTGATGAATGACCACTTTGAGCTGTTGACTGCGGGCGAACGCCACAATTGCATCATTGCCAGCAAACGTACCAAGTTGGGAGAGGTTTGACACTGAGAGGAAGAATACAGCAGAAGAGAAAAGAAAAGTAGTAATAAGCCCTCAAACACTGCAGAATAACTTTTATAATATCAAATGTTCTCATCACACAACATTTTCACATAAAAAAAGAACTGGATTAGCAGTTGTCATACAATGCTGAGCAAAGGGCACATCGTCCTCCACAAAGGGCTCAAAGTCGTGCTGGTGTGACTTCATGTATTGCACTGTCTCCTGGCGGAGGCGCAGATGTCCCCGAGAGTGTCCCTCCAGCTGGTCACCCAGAGCTCGGAACAGGCAGTTACTAGAAAGTAGAAATGCAGTATTAGTCAAGCCTAGCCATTTGCAGTGAATAATTACCACTTGAAGAGTCCTTCTATTGCAGTATCTGTACAAATATTAATTCATCTATTTCATGCAATTTTATGCTTGAATGACGGAAACAATAATGTAGCAAAGCTTGAGGAGTCTGAAAAAGCAGGGATCCGGAATGAAGGCCAAGTGGTGAAACGAGCACCGGACGCTTAAGACAACAAGGCCAACATAAGCCTGTTTTAAGATTAGGTCAAAACCACTTCAACCATAAACTAATATGGGGATCTACAACTTCAAACAATGTAATGAAAAATGTGCAATAGCCTAGGCTAGGATCAGGCCTAAATTTAATGGAGACGTTAATTTCATATTTAATGTTTTTTCATGGAAGTACATAACAAAATAGGTTGACTACATTGGGGACATTGTCCTTCTCTGCATAGATTTAGGAATTAGAACACCAAAGTCGAACTTGTCATTTAACATGAACTCCAGGCTTCTCCTTTGGAATCTTACCCATCTCCAGGCACCTCTCTCAGCTTTAGACCCAGCGCTTGGAGTTGGTTGGAGAAGCTGACAAACTCTTCTCCCTCATCCCCATCCTGGGGTCGGTTCTTGCGGTCCTTGGCAATTGCCCGGCGCGCTGCCCGCTCATCACGCTTCCGCTCCGTTTCACACTTCCTGTTGCCTCCTCGCACTGGCTTTCCTGTCTGCTTCCTGGACATGGCTGCCAGGTCAGATCTCTATGATGCAGATCTTAGTCACTCACTGGCACACGCAGTTGGGTTACTTCCACACAAGTGAAATCCTTTGTTTCACAAAGAGGTAGGAAAGAACAATAAGACAACTCAGTTACTTCTGTATTTCACACTTAGAAGTATTAAGTAGGACAGTAGCCAAGTGCAAAGACCTGCCTCATCCAAGGCACAGCAACATCCAAATGCGTAAGCTAATTGGAAACATTGTGCTGAGGTTGAAGTTCAATCTGAACATTCAAAAATAAATAACTACCTTCTCCTCAATTTCCCTATGTTTTTATCTGCACAAAATGTTCCTTAATCCATTTCACACCTATTAGCAAATTAGATCACAAAGAACATGACCTTGTCCAGGGGTCTGTCTCTTCTTCAAGTCCTGCTTCTTATCACACTTAACTTAGAGGGACTCGCCTGCTCCAATACGCTTAACAGAACGCTTTCACTGACCAACTATGATTGAGTTTACAGGTACCTGGTCTGACACCAACCCTAGATGGTGGTGAGCCAATTGGCACTTTTCCATTCAAGGCCCATAGGCTTTATCAAAGGTAAAAATGTCCTAATAATTATCATTAATAATTTCATTTTAATGCAGTTGTTATTTTAAGCTTGAAACACAAATGTGCAACATTATAAGCGGTGTTAAATTTCAGCGTGAACTCTGGCTCAATTAGTTTGTTCGGTCGTTCTGTTTTACTCGTATCAGAGCTAGGACCATGACTATTAGCAAGTAGCCAATGGCGCGACACACGTCAGTCGCTCAGAACGGCACCCTTGAGGAAGTGTTGGTACATTTAGCACCATATTTGATGCATTAGGTGAATAACAAATGAAACTATTCAAATGTATAAATGTCATGCACTTAGTGATTTACTTGACATACATTAACATTCAACATTTTGGAATTGCCCAGGACTTTTCATGTGTTTTCACAGAAACTGATAGGACTTTTCATGTGTTTTCATAGAAACTGATAGGACTTTTCATGTGTTTTCACAGAAACTGATAGCCTACCTTCATTCACCAAGGTGGCATTAAATTGTCAGAAATTATAGTCAAAACATGATTAATTACAGATGAGCTAAAATATTTCATTATTAAGACACTCTAGTAATAGCTACTCTGTAAATAAATAATAATAAATCTGTCATTTCGAACCTTGATAGACATTTCAAACATTGGAAATGCCTTGGATGCATATTTTAATGCCACCTTGATAAATAACGTTATCAATTTCTAGTTTCAGTTTCCAAACTTGTAAACTCTAGTGTAGATTAAAGTTGATCAAAGGCAACAATGACAAATTGTAGACTACAGAGTGCAAGCATACATTTGAGGTTATTCTCATTCATATCAGATTAACAGTTTAGAACAACAGCAAGTTTTGTACAGGAGCCCCAACTGATGACCAAATTATTTGGACAGTTGGCTTCATACAGCGGTCTCTTCGCATCACGCAAACACAAAAAAGTTGTCAATGTCTAATGATTCTAGGATTTGCATTTGGGAGCTGGTCTCTGAAATCACAAAAACCAAAGAGGAAATTCAAGCTGGACATCATGATGCAGACATTGCCAAAACATTAGGCGTGCTAAAATAAATTGTTTGGTACATTAAGAAAATGAAAGACCGCTCTGGTTAGTGCAGCATTGACAAAGGAGCTTGTAAACTAATACCTCTCCAGAAGAATGCTTAGCATAATGAAGACCAACAAAGAACTTTCTTACAGATCAGGTATACTCTCCAGGTGGTAGAGATGGAAATATCAGCCACTACTATTCACAAAAGACTTGAACTACAGAGACTGGACAGCACAAAACACTACAGTAGTTAGCCTTAAAAACAGGATGGCCTAAAAATACCAAAAAGAGTGCAGAGTTCTGGAAAAATATATTGTGAATAGATACAAATATTATCATATAGCAGAGTCACAGCAATATGGAGGACCAAGTCTGACAAAATAAGAAATAAATATATGAATAAATAAATGCTAAAAAAATAAATAAGCATACAATTAATTGCACAATAAATACAGTAAATAAATAAATCTAGTAGGGAGTAATTAAATTATACAATGAGACATTAATGTATATATCTCTTTTAATTACCTTCTTTATTCATTCACCTTCATAATAATTACCTTATTTATTTATTGTCCGTTATAATTTTCAACTATATTTATTTATGACATATTTTTTAAATGTATGTATTTATGTGTATATTATAATATTTTTGTCTGTTTTATTCTTCCTTTGTATTTTTGTATTCAATGCTATTTATTTCTACCTGTCATATTTACATTTCTGTATGCATTTCTATGCCTCTTTATGCAAATGAGTCTTAGTGGGAAAACGTCTGCCCATTGGTTGGTTAGCATTATACTGCGTCGTTCGAATCTACATGGCTTTTCCCCACCAAAAAGCATTGTTTAGCAATTGCGAGCTCGGCAGACAGACGTTCAGTTTCCGACCTCTTAATGGAAGCTGTCAATAGACTGGAGGAATTAGAACGCTATGTGTGTGATTAACATTGCGACCGTGTAGAGAGATGGGCCGCTTCCTCCAAACTATGAAAAACCAGCCTCATCAGGAGCGATCAGAATAAAGACCACTTCCTAGATGCTTCGATAGTTATAAAAATGAATCGATACGAACAAACTAATGTTTGTCAATGTAGAGGCTACTACGAACCAAACGCAATGTTGTGCATTAAAGTTTTTATGCTTTGAGCGGGCTAGAAATCAGACTCTAAATGAGGTGGTGCCAGTCCTGACTCTGTTTCGGTGTCGCGTAGCTCTGCGAAACACAACGCGATTCATTCAGAGAATGAAGCAGTTGCTGCTTCGGACGTAATATGTCAGGTGATTTTTCCGAACCAAAGCAACATTCGGAGTAGTGGTTCAAATGGAATTGTAGTTATTGGTTTGAAGCACATCTCAAAACTTCAGTGTCAAACTGCCATCACTACTTACAGGGCTCTCAAGTTTTGAAGACAGGCAAGAGTGACATCCCCCCGTCAGGGGGTCAAAGGGGGGGGTGGGTTAGATGGGTCGTGGGAATGGGGGTGTTTCATTAATAATAATTATTAGTGTTTTGGTTGTTGTTATTAATAATTGCTCAGACTTGCAAAAGAATTTCCACATTTGAAACAGTTTGGCTCAAGCCTAGCCATTTTTAGGGTCATGATTGAGGACAATGTCCCGTCCAGAGACAAGCTGTTTTGTGTTGAGGTTTTGTTCTAACCAACCATC
>JACXGM010041024.1:0-10163 GCA_016801145.1 Umbra pygmaea
GGTTCACTTGGTCAAAGAACACACCCAACATGGTAAAGTCGAAATCTGATTGGTTAAAAATATGACAATCAACAACATGGTCCTGATGGGCTTCAACAGCAGACGGCATTCACTCGGAATTCTGAATGCCCTAGTCTACCCGGAGACAACACATATGAAAAAATCTTGTTGGATAAAAGCTTTAATTTATATGAGCTGCGCTAAAAGCAAGGCAACTGAAAATAACGTACTGTAGCAATGAAATCACCATATAGACTAATTTAAATGAACTTTGTAAAATATATATTATTGAAAAATATATTAAATAAAAAAATATATTAAAGACGTACAAAAATACATTTCTGATTCTGATTATCTTTGGGCCTGCAGAGAAGGCCTTGCAGGCCCTGACGGCCCACCACTGGTAGTGTGTGCCCTTCGGTAGATGGGTTCATTGAGGCTGCTCAAATCAGTTCACAGATTGGGGCTGAATGTTTTTTGAGACCCACTAGGCAAATAATCCAGTGAGGAGAGTGAAGCGGAGTCATAGGTTCAGCTTGGTAGCTTGAACGTGTGTCACGGCAAACAGGATCCTGCTAGCAGGCCTGCTGGGCAGTAGGCTAATAGATGACCCTCGTTGGCAACAGCACAACGGAAGACATGCTGAAGGGTACCTTGCTCAATTACAGTGGTATACTGCATACCAAACCTAGATGCATGGTTGTGGCTAGGTAGCTGGCAGCTACTACTAGCTGTCTGATTAGATGTAGTAATCTGGTGAATTGAGGCAGATTTCCGACGTGGGTAAATATGCTGTATCCTTGCGATGTCAGTAGCAGCTAATAAAGGCTAGCTGATGTCTGTCGGGGGGTCGGGAATATTGCAAAAATAGATAATCCAGGTTGAATAGGGTGAGGCAGGCCACTGGACAGTGAGTGGAAATTGTTTTGTGTAAAGAAAAAGTAGTTAAGATGCACATGGACAAAGACGAAATACAAAAACAGACTATATACACAGGACACAATAAAAAAACCTCTGACGTCAGTTACGCCATTTTAGATAAAAATCCCTGAGGATCATTGTCTTGTTGCATGATGAAGTGCAGTCCAATGAGTTTGAAGGCACTTTGTTTTATCTTCAGAATTCATTGTTCTACTTCTGTCTGCAGTCACATCATCAATGAAGACAAGTGATGTTCCTCTGGCTGCCGTACAGGCCCAAGCCATAACACCCCCTCCACCAAATTTCATAGATGAGATCTTATCCTTTGGATCATGGGCATTTCTTTATTTTCTCCACATTTTCATCTTTCCATCACTCTGGTACATGTTAATCTTTGTCTCATCTGTCCACAATACTTTTTTCCAGAACTGTTGGGGCTTTTTAGGTGCTTTTTAGCAAACTGTAATGTTGCCTTTCTGTTCTTCAGGCTTATCAGTGATTTGTATCTTGGTGTGGACCATCTGTAGTCCTGCTGGTATAGTCTTCTACATCTGCTGGACTTTGACACATCTACAACTGCATCGAGGGGAGTGTATTTGATCTGTTGGGCTGTTGTCAGGTGGGTTTTCTTCACCATAGAGAGTGGTCGTCCTCTGTCTACCAAGTCTTTTGGCATAATTTAATTCACTGGTTGTTCTTTTCTTGTTAATGATTAACCATACTGTTGACTTGGGCCTGCCCAGGGTTTCTGCAGTGTTCCTGATTGTTTGATTTTCGATTCTGAGCCTTGTGACTGCCAGCTTAATTTGCATCGAAGATGGCTGCAGTACAGGCCTTACAGAGCATCACCAGGGAAGATACCCAGTGTCTGGTGATGTCGATGCATCGCAGATACTGACTATTATTACCAAATACTGACAATTATTACTTTATTCTACATTATGTTAAAACTGTCCAATATTTTTGGTGCCTAAAAATGTGAGGACCATGTACAAAAGGTGATGTCATTTCTAACCAGTTTACACATCTGATATGTATGAATATACCCTCACATTAAAGCTGAAAGCCTGCCCTTAATTGTTATTGTATCCTTTCAAATTCAAAGTGCTAGAGTATACAAACAAAACAGCCCAGAAATGGTCACTGTGCAATAAATTATGGTGCTCACGGTATGTGTATAAACAATTAGTGGATGATCGTAATGTTACTGAAGCAATGAAAGGCTGAGGGGACTACAGGTTTCTAAGCTGACACATCTACTGCACTCTATTCCTGCAGTATGGGTTCCAGTTTCAATCTGCCCCACCGCTCTTTCAGCAGTAATGCTTTATTTCCCCTGTTTCCTGTCAAATAATGGGACCCCCATGAATTTAATATCAATAACAACACATACATCTGTGATGATTTAGGGAAGTGAAATGCTGTAAAAGTGAAATTTGTCACTCTGGTTTTAGTGTGTTGCTAGGCGGTCTAGTGGTTAGAGTATCTGACTAGTAACCTAAAGGTTGCTAGATCATCACCCAAAGCCAGCAATGTAAAACATCTATTATTCTGCACTTGAACAAGTCAGTGATACCTAATTGCTTCTTATTAACTGCTGAAAATGACAGTGTGTCAGTCAACTTATCTGGGGGTAAAAACAGATGCAAATCATGTCATTTTCATGTCACGTCCTAACCACCCTTATCGGCAGTGCTCATCCCCTACAAAATGTGCCCTACTCGCCTCATATGTCTAATGTGAGACAGCAAGAGCAGGAGCTGGGCCTGTCGTCTAGACTGCTGCTGGACCAAGGATCCTGATTGGCCAATGTGGTAGATGAGGGCATCAGTGATGTTGTCCAGCATGCTTTGCACCGCCGGACGGTTGTGGAGAGACTCGACTGCGTTGGAACAGAAGGAGAAGGTACCTTAAGGGGACAGGGAGAGATACAAGATGTTGTTGTACCTAAATGGGATATTTATAAAGGTTATAGTAAACAGGATGTTTAAAGTGATAGGGGAAGAGGGACAGGTTGACTGCAGCAACCGCTAACAGCTAACAATTAAGTAGAAGAACTGGTAGCCAAAAAAACTGTTTTTTTTTACCAAAAGAGGTTTATGTATTTATTTCTATATTTCTTACACCCCTTTTCTCCCTTTTCACTGTGTACAATGTTGTCTAAGTATCTAATTGCAACATCTTTGACAGGTTTGTAGCAAGAAGCAAATGAGCCATGCCCCTCAGGTTTTATTTGCACACTATCAAAAGCTCATGCAAGTGGAAATGCATAAGGGCAAGCTCACTCACTGGATAAGCTCAAGTCGATTTGAAGGCGACTGAAAGGGTCGCTATACTAATAACAATTCCTCCCCCCTCCCTTGGTGAACCACAGTGGGCTACTGAGCCACTGGTCAACTAGAACAGTCAAGAGTTCAGATATTTCTGTCTCTTACTGATTAATCCATCTCAAAACAAGGAGGCGGTTTTCTCAGTAAACACAGAGGCCCAGTAGCCATGGTAACAATTATGGGGTACAGTGACAAAGAAGGATTTGGCATATTGCTGTTCACAGCTTATGGGATTTTTGTGGTGTATCCACATACTTGGATAAAATCAGAATTCACCTTAAACCATTAATGAATTGCCAACAGAATCCATTAAGGACTAACTAAAGTCTGAACCCGCGCCATCACAAAAAAACATAAAACACAAAGTACCTTTTATCGCTTATAGCAAAACACAAACCAACTGACTCACCGGAGTTGAGCAAGATGAGGGCTTTAAGACACACAAACTCCTCCGGCTTCAGTTTCAGCACGCGGAAGCGAGACACAGTGGCCAGGAGCATGTCGAAAATCTCACCGAAACCCTCCACACAGTCTCCTTCACTCCTGGAGGTCAAAGGTCATGAATGCACAAGTAAATACATTAAAACTTGTTTGTAAATTATGGTGACTGCAGTATTGAGCTTGAATAGGTGGTTTTGGTGGAGAGCAAGAAATCCCACACATTTCTGAATAGCAGCCAGTTTAATAGCTGCCCCTGAAGTCCAGCAACCTTCACACCTCTCTTGCAATGTTCATCTTATCTTGTAAAGCATAAAAAATGTATTTTTTAAGGTATGAAAACAGCTCTGGGTACCCAAATTAATGGCTAGCTTTGGAACTGGTGTCTGAATCTCGATGAGAACACTCATATCCGACAAGAACATACAGGAGCAGACTTCGAGTAAAATACAAAATCTTCTTTCAGTTTTAACTCTCTTCCACTGCAGCTCTGGCTAACTTGTTTACTTTGAACACAGTGGGAAGTGGATATAGGGAACAGGTTGTGCGTGCAAAAGCCTCTCACTCCACCTCCTCTCCCCCTCCCACCAATCTCTCTCTCTCTCCCCGCTGTCCTCCCGCCCTCTCACGCTGTCTAGCAGGCTTTTTCCATCTCTCCCAAGAGTCCCCAATTTAATTACATTTCACTCCTAAGCCAATGTTAATGTGTGATGCCAGGCATTTGAAATGAGACAGTGTTTTTTTCTATCACATGGAACATCATAATTACAGCTGTGAACATGGCCTTCGGGCACACAGATGAGATACCAAGTGAAAATGTACAATGTTTATTATTGGTAAAATACAAGGCATTGTGTGTGTATATACGTGTGTGTGTGTGTGTGTGTGTGTGTGTGTGTGTGTGTGTGTGTGTGTGTGTGTGTGTGTGTACACACACCTGTCCAATATGAGATCCTGCCCAAAGATGAGTTTTCCAGGACAGTGCATGGACCGCCAAATGAGTCCGATCATCAGCACCTCAAGCCAGGAACTCTCGAGCAACTGCACCTGGTCATGAAGTGACAACTCCTGGAATCCTACCAGTACCAGAGACAAGTTCACACTGTGGTCAAACCATATATAATCTCACTTTGAACCACACAATAGTTGGTCCACTAAACCAACTAATAAAAAAATAGTCCTTCAAAAATAATCTCTGCATTTAATGCAAAAGCGATGTAATAAATGTCATAAACTTCTTTACTAGGCAACGGATTAAACCGTGGCTCACAACTACAGTGGTCCTTAAAGGTTTTTGAACCCTTTTCTATATTTCTGATTTTCACACATGTCCTAAAAGGAGATAACGAGAACCCAGTTAAACAAATAGGACAAACATATTATTCTTGGTAATTTATTTATAGAGGACAATGATCCATTAATACTTACCTGCGAGTGGTAAAAGTATGTGAACCTCTTGGATAATCAGTTAATTTGAAGGTGAAATTAGTGTCAGGTGTTCTCAATCAATGGGATGACAAATCAGGTATGAGTGGGCACCCTGTTTTATTAAAAGAATAGGGATCTACTTAAGTTTGATCTTCACAAATGGAGGAGTGGGCTAAATCGCTGCACTGCAGGCCAGTCTATGTCATAATCGTAAGTGGTTCAAACCTGAATATGGCTTCTCTTTGCTCGGACTCCCAGCATGAGGCAGCAGAAATAAAGCATAACACTGCCAAAGATTTGGGATAGATAAGTCAAATGATCTACCTTGCCATGTCGCTCTCCAGCGACTCTGTGTGCAGATTGTGCACCTTTAAGTTCAATCGCAGAACTATAGTTGGTGAACATAATCATCCCGTGCATGAGCTGACTAAAAGATTTCGTTATGGATGAGCAGTGCGAAAACAATTGGCCGGCTCAGCGACATGTGGTTGGATGAAACATGTGAGCACCCCTCACTGTCCAGCATCTGTCCAAGGAGTTGTGGAGCTGCCAAGACTGATTAGGAAGGGCAAAAATGGTGGGGAGTCACAAAAAAGGCTGATCTTCACAACACATGTTTGTGGAAGAGTACCATGGCACAAACAAGGAGATTTTTAAAGATCTTAGAAAAATAGTTATTGATGCTTATTACAGTGCGTCCGGAATGTATTCACAGCGCTTCACTTTTTCCACATTTTGTTATGTTACACCCTTTTACAAACAATACCCCGTAATGACAATGTGAAATAAGTGTCTGAAATCTTAACAAATTAATTAAAAATAATAAACGAAAAAAGCACATGATTATTCACAGTCTTTGCCATGACACTCAAAATTTAGCTCAGGTCCATCCTGTTTCCACTGATCATCCTTGAGATGTTTCCACAACCTGATTGAAATCCACCTGTGGTAAATTCAGTTGATTAGGCATGATTTGGAAAGGCACACACCTGTCTATATAAGGTCTCACAGTTAACAGTGCATGTCAGAGCACAAACCAAGCCATGAAGTCCAATGAATTTGGACCTCCAAGACAGGATTGAATTAAGGCACAGATCTGGTGAAGGGTACAAAAAGAATCTGCAGCATCGAAGGTCCCAATGAACACAGTGGCCTCCATCATCTGTAAATGTAAAAAGTTTAAAACCACCAGGACTCTTCCTAGAGCTGGCCACCTGGCCAAACTGAGCGATCTGGGAAGAAGGGCCTTAGTTATGAAGGTGACCAAGAACCCGATGGTCTCTCTGATAGATTTCTCTGTGGAGAGAGTAGAACCTTCCAGAAGAACAGTCATCTCTGCAGCACTCCACCAATCAGACCTGTATGCTAGAGTGGCCAGACGGAAGCCACTACTCAGTAAAAGGCACATGAGAGCCTGCCTGGAGTTTGCCAAAAGGTACCTAAAGGACTCTCAGACCGTGAGAAAAAAAAAAGATCTGGTCTGAACAACAAACCCTTCAGTTTGTTCATCTGTGTAATTGACTTGTCTAATTGTTCAATGGTACGCTTTCCATCGAAAAATTAGACAAGTCAATTACACAGATGAACAAACTGAAGGGTTTGTTGTTCACTCCATGTTTATAAACAAAATAGTAGCTAATGTTATTGTATCAAATCCGATAAAGGCATATTTTCAATTTATCATTGAAAATATGATTCAGTTACCTTCAGGTGCCAAAAGGTACCTGAAGGACTCTCAGACCGTGAGAAAAAAAATTATCTGGTCTGATGAAACAAAGATTGAACTCTATGGCCTGAATGGAGGAAACCAGGCACCGCTCACCTGGCCAATACCATCCCTATAATGAAGCATGGTGGCAGCATCATGCTGTGGGTGCATGTTTTTCAGTGGCAGGAACAGGAGGACTAGTAAGGTTTGACGAAAAGATGAATGCAGCAATGTACAGAGACATCCTTGCTGAAAACCTCAGACTGGGTCGAAGGTTAATCTTCCAACAGGACAATGACCCTAAGGACACAGCATAGATCACAAAAGAGTGGGTTGGGAATGTCCCAGCCAGAGCCCAGACTCGAACCTGATTGAACATCTCTGGAGAGATCTGAAAATGGCTGTCCACCGACGCTCCCCATCCAACCTGATGGAGCATCAGAAGTCCTGCAAAAAAGAATGGGAGAAACTGCCCAAAAATAAGTGTGCCAAGCTTGTAGCATCAAATAAAAAAAAACTTGAGGCTGTAATTGCTGCCAAAGGTGCTTCAACAAAGTATTGAGCAGAGGCTGTGAATAGTTATGTACATATGCTTTTTTCATTTAAAATTTTTCATAACTTTGCTAAGAATTCAAACACACTTCTTTCGCATTGTCATTATGGGCTATTGTTTGTAGAATTTTTAGGAAAATAATTTAATCCATTTCAGAATAAGGGTGTAACATAACAAAATGTGGAATAAAATAAGCACTGTGAATACTTTCCGGATGTACTGTATGTGGGAAAGGTTTCTAAACCATCTCTAAAGCGTTTAGACTCCACCAATCCACAATCAGACAGATTGTATACAAATGGAAGACATTAAAGACAATAGATACCCTACCCAATAGTGGTCGAACAACAAAAATAACTCCAAGAGCAAGTTGTGTACTGTAATAGTTCACAATGTCACAAAAGAATCCAGGGTAAATTCTAAACAACTAAAGGCCTCCCTCATTTTGGCTAACGTCAATGCTCATGAGTCCCCCATCAGAAACAATGGTGTGCATAGCAGGGTTGAAGAAAGCCATTCCTGTCTAAAAAGAACATTGCTGTCCATCTGAAGTTTGCTCAAGATCACATTGACAAGTCAGAAGGACATTAGAAAAAGGTTTTGTGGACGGATGAGACCAAAACATTAATTTTTGGTTTAAATGAGATGTGTTATGTTTGATGAAAGAAAAACACTGCATTTTATCATAAGAACCTGTGAAACATGGTGGTGGCATAATCATGGTTTGGGCCGGTTTTGCTGCATCTGGGCCAGGATGGCTTGCCATCATTGATGGAACAATGAATTCAGAATTACACCAGCAAATTTTAAAGGAAAATGTCAGGACATCTGTCCGTGAATTGAATCCCAAGAGAAAGTGGTTAATGCAGCAATACAACGAACCTAAGCACACAAGGCGTTCTACAAAATAATGTTTATAGAAAAATGAAGTAGATGTTTTGGAATGGCCAAGTCAAAATCCTGACCTTAATGTGACCTTATGTTCATGTGAGGAAACCCACCAACATCTCAGAGTTGCAGCTGTTCTTTATGGAAGAATGGGCTAAAATTCCTCCAACCCAATGTGTAGGATGGATCAACAGTTATGGTAAATATTTAATTGCAGTAATTGCTGCACAAGGGGGTCACACCAGATATTGAAAGCAAAGGTTCACATACTTTTTCCACCCACAGATATGAAATAATTGATAACCTTCTCATTTGTTTACCTGGGTTCTCTTCATCTACTTTTATGAATCTGATGATGGTTTAGGTCATATTAATGCAGAAATATAGAATGTTTTAAAGGGTTCATAAAACTTGAGCACCACTGTACTACTTCTTGGGTATAACCGGTGCAATTCCAATTCTTATCCAATTACATCTTATTCATCTATTGTTGTTCTTTGTACCAGTCTGAAGACAGCAGCAATTAAAACGGAGTGCTTTCAGGCTCTTAGTGACGCACATCAGGACAACATCATTGGCGCTTACTTAGACTGGTTCGGGCAAGGTTAATGTGTGTGTGTCTAATGTTCTGTGTGTTTGTGGAACATTTAGCCTCCCTTGGGTGGCAACGATTTCCCCCAGATGACCCTTTCTGAGGTGATGGGTGTAATCAGTGACATAAAGCCTGTAATGACATAAGGCCTGTGTGCATGTGTGTTGTTGTTTGACTCGTTGCTGCCACCACTGAACATGACTGCTTGTGTAAGCAGCCATGTGATTAGAAAAAGTCATAATCTAAGACACATTGCGGAAGCACTACACTTGGTGAGTGTGTGTGTTCGTGTGAGTGTGTTCACCTGTCGGTAAGAGGAATAGAAAATGGTTACAATTCAAAGATTTCGGTGTGAATTGAGATCTCTGACTGGGAATATTGAGCTGGTGTAATAGCATCATTAGGACATCATCTATAATTTCTTTGCCAGTTCAGTCTTGCCTGGGACTTTTTTAGCCCAGGCGATCATGTAAACCAACTCCTTGTCGGCCATGCTGGTGAGCAGAGTCATGACGGTGATTTCAGTGTAGGGCCGGGCCACCTTCTGACGAGAACACACGGCTGGAGGCTCGGCGTCTTGGAGATGGAACAGCACCTGGAGCGAAGAGGATAGGACATAATGAAAATGTTTGGAAAAAGAAACCAATTTACAGAGGGCACTACTCGAGAAACCTATTCCATCACAATCTTTGTCATAGTGGAGATTGTCAGGGAGGCGATTCAATCAGGCTTGTTTCGGATGTTGCCTTAACTGGTGTTAACTGACACCTACTACCAGACTAGTTTAGGTAGTTAATAAAAACATAGAGCTCATACCAGACTAGTTTAGGTAGTGTATAAAAACATACAGCTACTACTAGAATAGTTTTAGGAAGAGAAAAAACACATACAACTACTACTAGACTAGTTATAGGTAGTGTATAAAGACATAGAACTACAACCAAACTAGTTTTACGTAGTGTATAAAAACATACAGCGACAACTAAAATAGTTCTAGGTAGAGTATAAACACATACAAATACTACTAGACTAGTTTAGGTAGTGTATAAAAACATAAAGCTACAACCAAACTAATTTTAGGTAGTGTAAAAAAACATACAGCTACTACTACACTGGTTTTAGGTAGTGTATAAAAACATAAAACTACTACAAGACAAGTTAGGTAGTGTATAAAAACATAGAGCTACAACCAGACTAGTGTTAGAAAGTGAATAAAAACAAAAGGCTACTACCAGACTAGGGTAGGTAGTGTATAAAAACATACAGCTACTACCAGACTAGTTTAAGGTAGTGTATAAAAACATA
>JACXGM010041025.1:0-10151 GCA_016801145.1 Umbra pygmaea
TTTTATATGTTCGTTCAATCTGTTTTATTTCTTAAACTGTACTATTTTTCTAACTGTTTTTCACTTTTATTTTAAATGCTTTAATTTTATCTGTTTTAAATGTTTGTGTTTTCCTGTTTATGTAAAGCACATTGAATTGCCATTGTGTATGAAATGTGCTATATAAATAAACTTGCCTTGCCTTGCCTATTCTATGGCATTGCTGTGAAAAACCATTTTTGGTTCTTCCTGGCACCTTTATTTTTAAGAGTGTATGCCCTTTGATTAAATATCAACAAGTAGGCTAATTAAATCCTATGTGTGTAACATAAACGTCACTTGCGCCGTCACGGCACGACAGTGAACACACGGTTACATGCCAGGACTATAATGGGCGCCAATATTCCGTTTAAAACCGGAATAGTCCTGGCATCTAACTGTGCTCACTGTCCCATCGACGACAATCAATGAAGACATTCAGTAACGTTACAACCATTTGTTGACTAGGTTGCATAAGCGTGTAATTTCACACCTTGAATACAGACTATATTACATATAGTAATCAATTACACTGTAGCCTAAAACCTTAGGTGTCAACAACGTAGTATAGCCTACTCGGGGAGTTGAGAAAAAAACTTACGGTGCTCTGTCATTTGCAGTTGCTCCCGGGTGGCGCCTCTTCTGGGGCCGGTTGCACCAACTGGACATAAAAAAGTCTTAAATCCTAGGTCGGGCGTAGCTACGTCCGAGGTTATGAAGGGAATTTACACCTGTTGCACCAAATAAAAATAAGACTAGTCATAGCTAAGTCCAGTGTAAGTAATGCACGTCCGTGAGATCAGAATATTCTTAGTGATATAGTTGCTAGGCAGTGTTATTTCCTTAATTAATCCAACTAGATAAAATGGACAAAGACCGTTTTAAACGTTCCAACGTTGCCCCCTGGCAACCGTTTCGCTCCATAAGATTGTAAAAGAAAAGGAGAAGGTACCATTAACATACTTGCATTTTATTGGTTTGTATGGTTAAAAATATATTATTTTCATGTAATTGATCCCTAAATTCGATGTGCAATAAAAACAATAAATCCCGTTTACGAATACAAAGCCAAAAAATGTGTGCGTGTGCTGTGCACAACGGCATGAAAAATGGACTTTAGATAGACAAAGCAATTTGCATCGTCCTAACTTGAGAAAGATAACAGAATATATATTCACCATTTAGCATGAGGAATGGCAGTGAAGTGTCAGTCTTAACAAGCATTTCTATTCAATACAGTTGTGATGAAAACATATTGTTTTACGTATTGAGATAGATCAAACAGCTGAAAGTGACTGTTCAAGATAACAGTAATGTTACTTCAGTTTTGACAAAAAACGTTGGCTATTTCCAGGCATTTAATTAATAGTTAAAGCTGAAAGACATATCTACATATCTTACACGTATTTACCCTTAAAAGTAGGTTACCTTTGACTTTTACTAATCTGAAACGCTTGTTCAAACCTGATAATTGCCTACTCAATCAGCTATTAATTCATAACTAGTTATTAGTACGAATTGTGGTCATTGCAAACGTAAATAATGTGCCCTGCATTTTCGATTGTACAAAACGGTCTTTCTCCAAAGAAATTACAGCTAAATCTTAATGCAATCAGAGTCCGAAAATTTGGACATTTTAAATAATTTATATAAATCGCCACCCTGCGCCTGCTAGGCTGAGAATCTAAGACCAGGCGTAGCTCATTGAGCGCTTACGTCCAACTGGTGCAACAGGTATAAATATAAAGTCCAAAGTAAAGGGCATTTTAGCTCGGACGTACAGTTACGACCTATATACGTCCAGCTGGTGCAACCGGCAGGTGCTGGTGCATTGCCGTGATGCTAGAATGGAAAGCCACCTCCATTTTGCAAAGAAAACATATCACAGAATTGTTTCCTTTTAAATTAAATAATTCCCATACTTCAGAGTAACGAGTGAGTGCCGCCTTGCACTTCTGAAAGTCAAAGGAGCCACTCGTGTTGCTATTACTCTCCGGCGCCACTATCTTTGTTTTGGGTCTGACGAATCGACACACATATTTTGCGTCAACGTATTTTTTGCGTCGACGTCATCGATGACGTCGACGCGTTGTCCCAGCCCTACTTCAAACCATTCAGTAATTAAAACATGAAGAGCTACGATGCTTAAACATTAAAGTGGGCAAGTTTGACTATGAAGAACATCATCTGACATGTCAAAACCAGAGTTAAACTCTATAAAGAACTCAGTTGGCGTATAGTCAAAGATTTACAATAACCATAGCAGACTGCTACATTAATACAGGCATCCCTGTTGCCGCTATTAGATAGGCAGTGTTAAATAGAACATTTAATCCAGGAGCTTTCCAGCTCTCCACACATGTTGGCTGTAGTAGTCGAACTCTTCGGTCCATCTCTGTCTGGATCTGTGAATACGCCTGATCCATCAGAGTCGGTTACTCCTTCATATACACAGTGCACACAGAGCCCAGTCTCCAAGACACACATAGAGAGCCACAGTCCCAAGGAATGCACAATGAGTCCTGGGTTTGAAATAAGTAATGTGGAAAAGTTTTCCCAGCTCTATAATCCAAGTTCTGATCCCCAAGTCTGTAAAAAGGCCCTTGTTCCTAAGCCTAGTGTTTTTAGTCCTGATTCCAAGCCATATGAGGAGAATCTGGCTTCCACGTCATGTACCCCAGCTCCCTCTGAGTCTCCATCTTCTGTCAAGACCCCTGTGACTACTGTTCCCATGCAGAACCCCGAGGAAGCCAAGATGGCCGCACAGCCCAAGATGGCCACCTGGTCCCTGAGCCTTCACTGGTCCCTGAGCCTTCACTGGTCCCTGAGCCTCCCCTGGTCCCTGAGCCTCCCCTGGTCCCTGAGCCTTCGATGGTCCCTGAGCCTCCCCTGGTCCCTGAGCCTTCCCTGATCTCCGAGCCTTCCTTGATCTCCGAGCCTTCCCTGATCTCTGAGCCTGCCCTAGTCCCAGAGCCTGCCCTGATTAGTATACCTACCACTGTCACTGAGCTCATCTCAGTTCCTGGGCCTACCCCTGTTCATGTTCCTCTTTCTATACCTAACTCAGTCCTTGCCTCCATCCCAGGTCCTGCACCCATCTTAGACCAGGTGCCTGTCCTTGTTGCTGAAACGGTCCTGATCCCTGAACCTGCCCTATTGCCGGTACCAGCGATAGGTTTTGAACCTCCATTAGTGACTACACCTGTCTCTGTGTTTCTGCCCTTGTCAGGATCCGCCATTGCTCCGGTTCCAGTCCCTGCAAGAGTACAGATCCCTGCTCCAACCACTGGCCCATATTCTGCCCAGGACCCCAAGCCTGCTTCAGTCCCTGTGCCTTTCCCATTAACAGTGTCTGTCCCAGCTCCTTTGCCGATCCCAGTCTCTGTTTTGTTGCCCATCCCAAGTCATGACAGTCCTCGGCCCAGTCTCCTCCGGCCCTGCCTCCTCTTGCCTGGCCTCCCCCAGCTGGGCCTACTTTTGCCTTTTCCCTGTCTGCCCGGCCTCTGCCTGGTGCTTTGTGCCTACGGGCCCTGGACCTGTTTATCCACCTGGTCGTCCCCTTGTTCCTGGCCTTCCGTCCTTGTTGGCACCTCGGGAGCTGCGCCTTGAGGGGGGGTTCTGTAATGTTCTCCTTTCTGTCCCCGCCCGGCTCCTTGATCATTGTTTTTTTTTCTGCCTAGTTCTGTAGTCTATTGGTAATGTTGTGTCTTAGTTCCTGTATGCTCTGTATGGGCAAGCATCTTTTCCAGTGTTCTTTTCTCCCTCTTGTGGTCTTAGTATGTCAGTGTCTTGTTAGCTTCTCCCTTATTGTCTAGGGCTATGTCACAGCAATCAGTTTATTGATGTCAGCCGTGTCTAATTGTCTCCCTAGTCCCTCTGTATAAAATCCCTTTGTCAGTGTAGGTCTGTGCTGGGTCATTAACGGTTATGAGTTTTCATGTCTCTCGTTTGCCTGTTCCCAGTTTATCCTGACATCTTTTGTGAGTACTTCATTTATCTCAGTTGGTTGCCTCTCCAGTCTGTTTTGATTAATCTCCAGTTAATCCTGTCTGTTTTGATTTATCTCAAGTTAAACCTGTCTGTTAGATGCAAGTACTTTGAAAGTACCATCTTTTGCCTTTTTGAACCCTGATATTATTTCTGTCAGCCTGTTTTGGAGAGCTATGTGATACCTGCAAGAACCACAATATATTGTTCCTAGAAGGAAATAAAGAACTCTATTGGTTTATATGAAACTCTGTGATGTTAATTGCCTGGGCCAACTCGTGACACCAGGTGGTTTGTTAGACACTAGCAGTGATTTAATAGCCAATCCCAGACAGGCTGGCGCTATGGGCGACCCAGCGGTTTTACTAGTCTCAACGCCGGTCGAGGGGGAACAGAGCGCCAGCGTGTGTAGCATGGTGGGTAGGGAAATTGGTACATCATTTCTAAACAATGCGGACCCACACTTGCCACATTACTTCAGTCACAGTGTAGTTCCTCCAAAAAACACATCCACTTCCTTGGCTCAGAGATTAAAAAATGTTGGACACACCGAAACTGCTCAGCTCAGCCACAGTATGGTGACTTTGGTTTGGTAAGCTGTGGTAATTTCGCAGCAGGGCAAAATGAACAGTTTGGTTAGCTGTTTATTTTGCCGCAGGGCAGGTCACACACTAGATGTATGCTACCAGAAAAACGAATACAAAAAATGTAAAACCGAATGCTCTGCTAACTCTAAATGCTCTGCTAACGCTAAATGCTATGTTAATGCTAAATGTTCTGCAAACTGTCTGTTAGAAGGAATAAAACTACTGCTAAATCAATCAGACGTGCAAATCCAAATGAGACTACAAATCTCTTGCCACCTTTTGAATAAAAAAATAACAAATAAATAATAAATTCACATGTATGGAAGGCTCAGCGAAGAAAAATAAATCACAAATTCACATGTATGGATGGCTCAGCGATTCAAGAGGGGTCCCTTGTAGTCATTGCAGATTGACAGTGCAGGCCCCACTCAACCTGCTAAGGAGGGGTACAAGAAATGTCTGATCATGGATACCAGGAGTTCTGAATTGGGATGAATGCACCCACACCTGGAATAACTCATCCCATTCCACAGCTCATGCATCTAATCAGGTCATCCCTCTTCACTGCTGCCTGGCCACCAGGGCCAAAAAGAAACTCCACTGGTTTTTTGTGATACCTGGCAAAGCAATTTGAGTTTAAAACAATAAATGGAACATAGCTGGTCATGATATTTGTGTTTTTTAATCTTCCTTCCTAAACCGGCTGGTGGTAGCTGTCCCCGGATCTCCGGAAGACTGAAAGTGACTGGACCAACCTGCCTCAGATTAGGAACAGTGTATAGAGCTTAACCATGTGCTGGGCTGCAATATATGAGTAAGGAAACTCAGGACCAAATTGTGCTAGACAAATTTGCAAACATCTTCTGGTGGCGGAGAAGTGATAGGTACATCTCCCTATCACCCCCTGCAGCTGGAAGGTGTTACCCCTGCAGCTGTTTTCAGGGTTAGTTGTTTTTTCCCCAGTTGATGTCTTTCCTCCTCACCCAGAGCCAAAAGCTCCCCTTCTCAGACTCCTCCACTAGCTTTTGGTGGCCTTCATTATGTTCCCTCCAATCACTCCTATGTCCCTCAGAAGGCGTATGGTTGATAGCCCCATGTAGCCTCTACATCCAACCTCTACTGGATATGTGGTGGTCTTCCAGCCAGATTCCCGGCACTAAGCCGCCAGCTCTGAGTACTTGGCCTTCTTGCGTTCGTAGGTGTAGAAGCCATAATCCCTTCGTCTCCCTGCAGGGTCCCTCGCTGTCCCATCCAGACCCTGAGTGCACATGTCAGGTCTCCTTTTGGTCGGGTCGGTTCCAACCATTCCCCGCCACGACCAGCTGAGGTCGCTCCCTTGCCACGACCACCAGAGATCGCTCCAGTCTCCCGGCCACCAAAGGCCGCTCCAGTCTCCCGGCCACCAGAGGCCGCTCCAGTCTCCCGGCCACCAGAGGCCGCTCCAGTCTCCCAGCCACCAGAGGCCGCTCCAGTCTCCCGGCCACCAGAGGCCGCAGTTCCCGCTCCTTGGCCAAAAGAGGCCGCAGTTCCCGCTCCTCGGCCACAAGAGGCCACAGTTCCCGCTCCTTGGCCACAAGAGGCCGCAGTTCCCGCTCCTCGGCCACAAGAGACCGCTGCCCAAGACTCTCGACCAGCAGAGGTCGCTCAAGTCTCCGGACCCCCAGGGGTCGCTCAGGTCTCCGGATCCCCAGAAGTTGCTTCCCCGTCTTGGCCACCAGAGGTCGCTTCCCCATCTTGGCCGCCAGAGGTCGCTTTCCCGTCTCGGCTGACAGAGGTCGCTTTCCCGTCTTGGCCGCCAGAGGTTGCTTTCCCGTCTCGGCCGCCAGAGGTCGCTTTCCCGTCTCTGCCGCCAGAGGTCGCTTTCCCGTCTCTGCCGCCAGAGGTCACTTCCCCGTCTCGGCCGCCAGAGGTCGCTTCCCCGTCTGTGCCGCCAGAGGTCGCTCCCCAGTCACGGCCACCAGAGGTCTCCAATCTGCCTCGACCACCAGAGGTCTCCAATCTGCCTCGACCACCAGAGGTTTCCAATCTGCCTCAACCACCAGAGGTCTCCAATCTGCCTCGACCACCAGAGGACTCCACTCTGCCTCGACCACCAGAGGTCTCCACTCTGCCTCGACCACCAGAAGTCTCCACTCTGCCTTGACCACCAGAGGGCGCTACACAACCTCCGGTCAAGCCTTGCCTTGTCCCCGAGCCTTGCCTTGTCCCCGAGCCTTGCCTTGTGCCCGAGCCTTGCCTTGTCCCAGAGCCTTGCCTTGTCCCAGAGCCTGCCCTGTCCCCGAGCCTGCCCTGCTCCCTGTGCCATTGCCATGTCTCATTCCCTGGAACTTCCCTGTTCCCCGAGCCCGTGCCTGCCTCGGTCCCCATGCCTGCCCTGGTCCCCGTGCCTGCCCCAGTCCCTGTGCCTGTCCCAATATGCCTTTGCCTGCCTCAGTCCCTGTGCCTGCACTTTCCTCAATCCCAGTGCCTGCTTAAGTCCCCGCTCCGGTGCCTTTCCTTGTCCCCGCTCCGGTGCCTGCCCTTGTCCCCGCTCCGGTGCCTGCCCTTGTCCCCGCTCCGCTGCCTGCCCCGGTTCCCGTGCCTGCCCCGGTCCCCGTGCCTACCCCGGTTCCCGTGCCGGTGTTAGCCCCTGTCCCTGTGCCATCGTCTGCCCCTGTCCCCGTGCCGGTATTTTCTCTGTGTCTGTTTGTCTGTCTGTTTGTGTTTCTGTGTCTGTCCAGACCCCTGTTCAGGCTTTTGTGCCATTGCTGCCTCCGGCCTCCGGACCGCCGCTTCTGCCTCCGCCCTCCGGACCACCGCTTCTGCCTCCACCCTCCAGACCGCCGCTTCTGCCTCCGCCCTCCGGACCGCCGCTTCTCCAGCCGCCCGCCGGACCGCCCCTTCTGCAGCCGCCTGCCCAGCCTCCACCTCGGGCTTCACGTCTGCCTTGCCCTGCCGAACGTCCGCCTGCCCGGCCTCCGCCTGGCTTTTTTCCTGCCCGGACTCCGCCGGGCTCTTCTGCCGCCTGGTGTCCACTGTTTTGCGCCTCTGGAGCTGCGCCTTGGGGGGGCTATGTAACGTTTCCCCTTGCTCCGGATCACCACCATGGACATTTTCTATTACATGTTATTCTTGGTTTCTTATGAGTTCTTGTTTAGTCTGTTTGTGTTTTCCATTATTTAGTTTAGTCCATTCCAGGTTTTAGTTCTACCATTCATGTATTCTCCCCCGATTTTATTTTTTTCCTGCTCATTTGGTCACATGGTTTTGTTATCCAATCCCCTTTGTTATTTTCCTTCACAGATGTTTCCCCTTTGTCATTAGCCCATTGTTTAGTGTCAGTCTAGTTTGAGTTGAGTTGCTGGTTATTGTCATTTGTTATGGATGTTTCAGCCTGGTCCTGTTTGTTTGCTACCCTGGTGGCAAGGGTACCTCTCATTCCAATTCAGTCTTGTTTTGCTTTGCTTTTGTTAGTATATAGCCTGTGGTCAAGTCTTTGTTTTTGCATTCTTGTTTTTGTAGTTCCTCACGTAAAGCTTGTTTAAGTTAGCTTCTCTCCTATGGGATAATTTTGTTTAATAAAATCGTATTCATTTTTGTATTTGAGTCATTGAGTTAATACATGACACCCAGGTGATGTTTCGGTTGACAACTCCCTGCCATGTTGTCCACCTTCCCTGTCAGCCCTGCGTCACGGCCTTGATTTTATAGTGCTCTTCCTTCGTTCGTCACCTCCGTCACCACAATCTCCTTCCTCTCTATTTGGTTGGCCTTGGACCAGAACCATGGCGCTTCACCCCAATCTAGCCCTGCTCTACCTACCTGGACTCTGCCGACTAGTGATGGGAAGTTCGATTCTTTTTACTGAATCGTATCTTTGAATCTCATTCATTCAAATAAATGAATCATTTTGATTCGTATCGTTCATTTGCCCATGCGCAGATCGAAATGAACGAAAAGAACCAGTATACTGATCCGTACTGTATGTACTGGATCATAGAAATAAGCCTTCGCAAAAAAGAAGGAAATAACGAAATTAATTAACCATATAATGGATCATAGAAGTAATGATCAAATCCAAAAACATTTAAGATAATGAACTAATCTCATACGACATCTGGTAGAAAGTTTTACATTTGAGGCAATAAAATAAGTGTATGCCAAGTGTGTTGTTCATTTCCATCCCACAGCCTGAACTTTATATTATTCAAACATTTGTTCATTTGCGGCAGTGCGCATAGGCAAAATGTAACAGCCTACCGTAAAATGTATTCATTATAACAAAGACGTTCAGTGGCCAAGCAGTAATACGGATACATACGTGTGTAGTATGTATGACTTAGTAACAATTAACATAAAGCTTAAAATATTTATTTTGTACATAATCCTGTAATAGGATCAACAGATCCATATGTAAACTATGATAAAGGTGCATTTGTCAAATTAGTAATTTGTTCGGATTAGTTAAGTCAGTCTAAAGTGATGAGCAAACGTGCAAATCCAATAACTACATCGTATTGAATAATAGAGTAATGTGCCTGCCACAAAATGAACGATATGAACGATCCAGGTACTAGTACCGAGCAGTACACTGGATCATAGAAGTAGTGCGCCTGTGCGAAAAAGAACGAACTGAACGACTCATGTACCAGTACCGGGCGATGTACTAGTACAACATACTAGTACCGAGCAGTATACTGAATCATAAAAGTAATGCGCCTGCGCCAAAAAGAACGTTATGAACGACTCATGTACCAGTACGAAGCAGTATACTGGATCATAGAAGTTATGCGCTTGCGCCAAAAAGAACGATATGAATGATTCAGATACTAGTACCGAGCAGTATAATGGATCATAGAAGTAATGCGCTTGCACAAAAATGAACGATTTGAACGATTCAGATACTAGTACCGAGCAGTATACTGGATCATAGAAGTAATGTGCCTGCGAGAAAATGAACAAAATGAACGATCCAGTATGAATCGTACGTACCGGAAAGATTCGTTCAAAATTAACGGATCGTTCATGAATCGCCCATCACTACTGCCGTCAATCTGATGTTGCAACCGACTGACTGCTTGGTGTACGACTCATGTACCAGTATGGAGCAGTATACTGGATCATAGAAGTAATGCGTTTGCGCAAAAAGAACGATATGAACGATTCAGATACTAGTACCGAGCAGTATAATGGATCATAGAAGTAATGCGCTTGCGCAAAAATGAACGATTTGAACGATTCAGATACTAGTACCGAGCAGTATAATGGGTCATAGAAGTAATGTGCCTGCATGAAAATGAACGAAATGAACGATCCAGTATGAATTGTATTCTGAAATGAACTGCTATTCTGTGTATGTTCATTCTGTTTACTTTTTTTTACTGATTTGTAATTTTATATTGAGAATAAAAATACATATTTTGACGAGTCTTTTCTTTGGCAGAGTAAACACCTGATGAGAACAAAATGCATATTTGTATTTCTGATCATAGCCAATTTATATGAAAATAAGTGTGCATGACATATAAGATATCGTAGAACCCCACAGGCATACACATTTGCTAAATTTTGCCTCACTGG
>JACXGM010041026.1:0-10115 GCA_016801145.1 Umbra pygmaea
AAGGGTTAAGTTTTAAGGTTAAGGGTGAAAATGCGATTTTTGATTTGTGATTTTGGTTGTAAAAGTAACACTGTTGAGCTAAAACAGGACCAAATACCAGGTAGACAATTTCTTCTCCATGTCAACAAAAAGCCTTTCAATCTTGGATTGTCATGACCAACTGATGTATGCTAGTGATTCTATTAATAGATTATGCAAAACTAAACATGACACAGTGGCATTGTATAATAATAGGCCAGTCACATTATTATTACTACACAGGGTTCATTTTCTAGATAACAATAGAGTTATTTTTACTCAGATCATTTCTAGATAACAGTAACATTGTTGCAACTATTGGATTCAATTTTTTCTTTGAAAAATAACTTCTAGATAACAGTATCACTATATTATTACTGGATTCAATGTATATTTAACAGTAACTTTATTATTTGGGTTCACTTTATAGATAACAATTACCTTGTTATTATTAGTATGTTCATTTTCTAGATAAAAGTAACCTTGTTAATATTATTATATTCACTTTCTTGATAACAGAAAAAAAATATCATTACTGGCTTCTCTTTAATTTTCTTTATAAAATAACACTTAGTAGATAATGGAAAATGGATATTATTACTGGGTTCTCTTTTTCTTCACTAAAACAACTTTCTGTACTACAGTAACATTGTTCATCTTCATTTTCATTTTCTAGAAACCAGTAAGATTGTTATTATTACTGCATTCTCTTTATAAACATTTTATTATTTGTGTCTTCACTTTCTAGAAAACAGTAACTTTGTTATTATTAACGGGTTGTCTTGTTTTTTTCTTTAAAAAACATAACCCTGTAGATAACAGTAACATACATAATGTGTGCATTGCGAAGACATAATTCGAAAAACGTAGTTTCACAATCAGCCATAAAAAGGTGTCCTCGATTCAGGGCAACGGAGGGAGAGCCAAACACGGACCTCCGAGCATCTGTCCTTCCCTTGCTCCCTCATCTGTCTGGTAATATGAAGTCCTGTAACTCAATTGCTCAAGCATGGTGCTTGCAACGACCGGACTTCTGGGTTTGACTCCCATGGAGGCGTGGGGGGGGGGGGCTGTACTGATTAATGTGACTTTAGTGATTCATTAATTATAAATGTTATAAATGTGAAAGTTATGTAATTTGAACAAAATAGTTTTCCGTGTAAAGAGATCACAGTTTAATAAAAATTCCTGAAGCTGATGGTAACCATATCCCATCCCCCCAAAGTTCATGTGAAATATTAAATATGTCAAATAATTAATTTACAATGTAAATACATAATATTTCAAAATAGGTTATTATGTTCCATATATATTTAATCCATTTTGTAAACAACACAAGTAGCATTTTATTTATAAGTCAGTTAACATACAAGTCCAGCTTCTCCAGACTTAGTCTTTTCGATAACATTATACCTGCTGTTTCTCGGTATTCTTCAATGAATAATGACAACCCCAGGCACACGATTGGCTCAGACCCTGAGTGTCTAAAGAACCTGAACCTCAATGTTAAAATACAGAGGACTGCAGAAACCCATGAGGGTGATGAGGCAAGTGCTATCAGAAGCAATATAGACAAGGCTAAGAAACCACAGCCAACAGAAGACCTAGAAGCACATATTTCTGCTTGTTTTAGTGTTCCTCAAAATAGCAGTTTAAAAATGGAGTAGTCTTAATGAGTTCGGGTGGACCATGGCACTGCTAGTAGCCGGTTTTCAAGTAATGTACAGTCATCCCCCCCCCCACGACAAACGTCTAACGAACAGTTGAACTAGGGTGATAGAACCCATACAGCCTATGAAAGTTCGCTATGCAAGGCAACGCAGCCCCGTTCTCTATAATATATAGCATGATACAAACAATGAAAACAGAGAATAACCTAATAAATCTGTATCTTACCTTGGTCTGAAAACAACAAAAGAGTGTTGGAGAGCTGATGGTTTGGTTCGCAATTCACCACACAGGCAACCCAAAACCTTGCTTGCTACTCTCTTCCCGTTATATCCCCTCTATCTCTGTCCCCTCTCCTCTATATCTCTACCCTCCCCTCTCCTTCAAGGAGGAGAGCAGCAACAGTAGCTGATCTCGACGGGAATATCCTGTGACGGCAGCATCACGTATGGAGCCTGTAGTGTCAGGCACAATATGCGAAACCGACAAGACAGCGGCGCGCTGGATGAGCTTTTCGTTTCCGCCGACCACTGCCTTGCGCATGCAGCCTCCTCTCTTCTTTTCTGTTCTGTCTGCTATCCTTCTCTTACTGCGTCAGGCGCGCTGCCTAGCTGTGCTCCCTCCCTCTCTCTCTATCTCTTTCATTCCTCGCCTGGCGGCTAGACTGAAGCCAGCTGTTATTAAGGGAGGAAAGAGATGCCGCTGCATATAAGACAATGCTTTATTGGCCAGTTGAATGGAAATGTATTCGTTGAGGTCAGCTCTAGGCTGTAATGAGACATGCCGGTATGTCGCACAAGAACAAACTCGCAACTTGCAACATTTTTCTTCCTTCCTATGTGGCTCACTCAGAAGAGCGAGGTCCTTGCAAAGCTAAGGATTGTTGGTTCGTTTTTTTCCGTGGCCAACCAAGTCGCTTCAGACAATATGTAATTCAGACAATAAACATCAAAGGAGAGAAAGCAGTTCTCATGTGTTGCCGCCTTGCCAGCCAACAAGCTTGATCTGCAATCTCACACGTTCACTCACATACAAGCCTGGCAGCCAACTAACCCTGCTGAGAGGAGAGAGATCTGAGAAAAGATAGATGAGGGAGAGAGAGAGAGGGGGGGGGGGCGGAGATTAGGAGGAGTTATGATCTGGAAAGCTTCAGGTAATGATGTTGCGATGATGGTTGAGTTCAAGTGTACGCGTTGGTTGAGTGCAGTACACTGCATTCTTACCCTGGTAAGTTTTAGCATTCCTACAGGACTGAAGTTGCTGCTGAGTACATTGGAAACCTAGGCAGAAGATAGTAATATCCGATGGTGGAGAGATTATATGTGGTTTAATCACTTCTGACCATCCAGCAGGGTTGATGACATTAGTCTGTCTGTAGTTAACACATGTACACGCTGGTGACTGTCCACACACACACATAGAGTTACGCACATGTGTGCCCATATATGCACACACGAACACATAAACACACGCACTATGGTCGTCCCTTGAGTACAGCACTAATGATCTCCCAAGAGTATTTCAATCACTGAATCCAGAGGCATGACGATAGAGAAGAGAGGACACAATCTCAGAAAGAGACAAAGAGGACATGAAGGCAAGGAGGGAGTGGAGACAGAAGGAGAGAACGTGAGAGAGAGACAGGAAGAGAGACAGACAAGGAGAGAAATGTAAGTATGGGAGAAGACATGGAGAGAGTGAGACAGGGAGACAGAGAAAAAGAGACAGACAGAAAGAGACAGGAAGAGAGAGAGAGACAGACAGGGAGAGAGACTTTAGTAGAGGAAGAGACAGGGAGAGAGTGAGACAGGGAGACCCAGAGAAAAACAGACAGGGAGAGAGAGAGAGACGGGGAGACCCAGAGAAAAACAGACAGGGAGAGAGAGAGAGAGAGACAGGGACACATAGAAAAAGAGAAAGAGAGAAACAAGGACATAGAGAAAGAGAGACACAGAGAGAGACAGGGACACAGAGAAAAACAGACGGAGAGAGAGAAACAGGGGGACACAGAGAAAAAGAGTCAGGGAGAGAGAGACAGGGGGACACAGAGAAAATGAGACAGGGAAAGAGAGAGGAACAGGAAGACAAAGAGAAAAAGAGACAGGGAGAGAACAAAAGACAGGGGGACACAGAGAAAAAGAGACAGGGAGAGAGATAGACGGGGACACAGAGAAAAAGAGACAGGGAGAGAGAAAGACAGGGGGACAGAGAAAATGAGAGGAAGTTAGGGAGGGACAGGAAGACACAGATAAAAAGCGACAGGGAGAAAGACAGACAGGGAGACAGAGAAAATGAGAGACGAAGATAGGGAGGGACAGGAAGACACAGATTAAAAGAGACAGGGAGAAAGAAAGACAGGGAGACAGAGAAAAAGAGAGAGGAAGAGAGGGAGGGACAGGAAGACACAGATTGAAAGAGACAGGGAGAAAGAAAGACAGGGAGACAGAGAAAATGAGAGAGGAAGATAGGGAGGGACAGGAAGACACAGATACAAAGAGACAGGGAGAGATGGAGAGACAGAGAAACAGAGAAAAAGAGATGCGGAGAGAGTGACAGGGATACATAGAAAAAAAGACAAGGAGAGAGAGAAAAACAGGGGGACCGAGATAAAAAGAGACAGGGTGAGATGGAGAGACAGGGAGACAGAGAAAAAGAGATGAGGAGAGAGTGACAGGGATACATAGAAAAAGTGACAAGGAGAGAAAGCGATGGGATACAGAAAAAAAGAGAGAGACAGGGAAACACAGAAAAAGTGACAGAAAGAAAGACAGGGAGACACAGAGAAAACGAGACAGGGAAAGAGAGGAGGACAGGAAGACACAGAGAAATAGAGACAGGGAGTCCTTTGTCCTTCCCATTTCGATGCGTCATGCCAATAAAGCTAATTGAATTGAGTTGACAGGGAGACAGAGAGAAAAAGACACAAGGAGAGAAATACAGGAGGACAAAGAGAAAAAGTGACAGGAAAAGAGAGAGAGACAAGGGGACAGAGATAAGGAGACAGGGAGAGAGAGACATATAGAAAGAGGAAAGAGACGGGGAGAGAGAGAGAAGGGGACACAGAGAATAAGCAGCAGGGATAGAAAGAAACAGGGAAATATAAAAAGTGACAGGAAGAAAGACAGGGAGACACAGAGAAAACGAGACAGGAATAAAAGAGAGGGACAGGAAGACACAAATAAAAAAGACCGGGAGAGAGATAGACGGGGACACAGAGAAAAAGAGACAGGGTGTCAGGACTGTCCCTGGTGTTCGTCCCGTACGGTGCTCCTCCTCCCTTGCGTACTAGGACAATGCCTACATTGATAGACTGCTCAGTTCCATTCCAGCAGTAGTTCAGCTGCACTAGTAACGCACATATCCTATGTTCGTTATATTCTGGGTCCCGTTATGTACCTTCAGTTCTATGGCTAGACTAATATCAGCTTATATTATACGGAAGCTATTATGCTTTTTATGAAGGGTGATCCAGCTTATAATATGTATGCCTGTGGTATCCCTGCTCTGTGTTCCTAATTACGCACACAGGTGTTCATCATTATGCTTGATCAGCCTCAGTATTTAAACCACCTGTATCAGTCCTTCCGTGTTGGTTATTATTCTCTGTGACCTGTGTTATCGCTAATGCTTTGCTTGTTTTGGCATTTGTGCCTGTGAATACTCTGGGTTTCGATTGGAATAAACCTTCAGCTACTTGCACTTGTCTCCTATCTTCATACAACGTCACACAGGGAGAGAGAAAGACAGTGAGACACAGAGAAAATGAGAGAGGGAGATAGGGAGGGACAGGAAGACACAGATTAAAAGAGACAGGGAGAAAGAAAGACAGGGAGACAGATGATAAGAAACAGTGAGAGATGGAGAGACAGTGAGACACAGAGAAAAAGAGACAGTGTAACGTCCAGCCCTGGATGGGCTGAGTCATGGACTCCCCTTTTGGTTTGTTGAGTGTCTCCTGTGTTCATGTACTTTTGAGTTGCTCCCCGATGTGTCTTGTTCCCAGTGTGTATCTATTATGTTCTTAGTGTTTTTCCGTGTTGTACACAGTGGTTTAGTTAGTTCGGTTAATTCCTCTTGTGTCCTTATAGTTACTGCCCTGTGTCTTCTTGTTTAGATTCCTCTCTTGTGTGTGTCCTGTGTTATAGAGTTCAGAGTTTCTCCCTCCTGTGTATTGTATTGTGTTTGGTTCCCCCTTGTGTTGGTTTCATGTATTGTGTTATGTTTTGTGTCTGATTTGGTGACGTCATTATTCTCCCCAGGTGTTTTGAGTAAGTCCTCCGTTTGTTTGTATTTAGCCTTCCTGTTTCCGTTTACCTCTTGTCGTTCAATGTGTTCCAGTGTAGTGTTTCTGTTCATTTATGCCCCACGCGGCAGTTGTTCTTTTCATTAATAAATTCCTACTGAGTTATTGCATATCCTTCGCGCCTGTCTCATCACTATATACACTGCAACGGAATGTCTCGTGGAAGACAGAGAGAGAGTGTCCAGTGGAAAACTCCATATAATGCATGTAGGGCAGAATTAGGCCAATTCCCTCTTTTAATTAATATCCAAAAAAGAGCCACCAAATTTTACAATCATTTAAAGACAAGCGACCCCCAATCCCACCACTACAAAGCTCTTCAATGCCAGGAGGAGACCATAGAGAAGAGTCCCCTTAGTCAGCAGATCATGAGACTAAGGTCACAAACCAACAACAACCCATCAAAGGCTCAGAACAGCACTCAGACAATCTGGCACAACCATATTAGCACTAAACAAAAATAAAGTTACATTACCTATTAGAAAGATCCACAAAAAATCAAAGTAAACTCCAATGTTATTTGGCTCAAACAGACTAGAAAACTGAGAAAAATACTGAGTATGTACAGACTCAGTGAGCACAACCTGGCCATAGAAACAGGCCGTCACAGGCAGATCTGGCAACCCAGAGGTTGTGCTCACTCTGCCAACAGGGAGAAGTTGAGACAGAAGAACACTTTCTTCTACACTGCCATTTTCCCTAAATTTAAAAACATGAACAGGAAAATGCAATATATTTTGGGAGAAAACAAATACTTGCCATATTAGTAGCAAAATATGTAGCTTCCTGCTATGCACATAGAGAGAGAGAGAGACAGGGCGACACAGAGAAAAAGAGACAGGTAGAGAGAGATAAAGGGACACAAAGAAAAAGAGAGAGGGAGAGAGAGATACAGGGACACAGAGAAAAAGAGACAGGGAGAGAGAGAGAGAGGGACACAAAGAAAAAGAGACAGGGAGAAAGAGAGAGAGAGAGACAGGGGGACACAGAGAAAATGACATGGGGTGATTGAGAGTGATGGGGACACAGAAAAAGGGAGAGAGAGAGACAGGGACACAGAGAAAAAGAGACAGGGCAACACAGAGAAAAAGAGACAGGTAGAGAGAGATACAGGGACACAAAGAAAAAGAGACAGGGGGAGAGAGAGACAGGGGGACACAGAGAAAAATAGATGGGGAGAGATAGAGACAGGGGGACACAGAGAAAAAGAGAGAGAGAGACAGGGACACAGAGAAGAAGAGAGAGAGAGAGAGAGAGAGAGAGAGAGAGAGAGGGAGTCAGAGAAAAAGAGACAGGAGTGAGAGAGACGGGGGACACAGAGAAAAAGAGACATGGAGAGAGAGAGACAGGGAGTCAGAGAAAAATAAATGGGAGTGAGAGAGACAGGGAGAGAGAAAGAACAAACATTTTTCATCTCTACAGTTGAATGAAACATTTGGTCATTAATATCACTGTCATGGTGATCATCTTCAATCACTTGAGTACTATTCACTACAAAAGACGGAAGCATACTGTGTGTGTGTTTGTATCTATGGGTGTGTGTATCTGTGTGTGTGTATCTGTGGGTGGGTGTATCTGTGTGTGTGTGTATGGCTATGCGTGTGTGTGTGTATCTGTGGGTGTGTGTATGGTTATGCGTGTGTGTGTGTTTATTTTCGTCTCGAATTTATTGCAAAATGCTTTTTCATTTGTTTTTAATCAAGTTATGAAAGGTCCAAACTAAATGTTTATTTTATTTTCAATAATTTTTATTGGTTTCTGCACTCATACACTGGGGACAGCATCTATAATCACAGTCATTGTCCTTCCCACCGCAGTACAACAATATAGTGTACAATACTATTCCCTATAAAGTGAAAGATATAAGAAATGTTACAGAGTGACATACTATATAGTGATATACTATTCCCTATAGAGTGACATACTATTCCCTAAAAAGTGAAAGATATAGGAAATGTTATAGTGACATACTGTATGGTGACATACTATTCCCTATAGAGCAGTCGTTCTCAAACCTCTCCTGGAGTCCCACAGCCATGCCATACATTAGATGTATCACAGAGCTAGCACACCTGAATCAAATTGTCAACTAATAATCAAGCCCTTACCTGCTTGATTCAGGTGAGCTAGTTCAGGGTTACAACAAAACTGTGAGATGGCGGTGGTCCCCCAGGAGAGGTTTGAGAACCACTGCTATAGAGGGACATACTTTTAATGTTAATAATTAATTCAATTTTTTTTTTTTTTTAAGATACCCAAAGCGCTTTACATAGTGAGGGGGAAAGCCCACCTCATCCATCACCAATGTGTAGCACTCACTTTGATGATGCACGGCAGCCATTTTGCGCCAGAATGCTCACCACACATCAGCTATCAGGTGGAGAGGTGAGTAGTTATATATGCCAATTAGGAAGGAGAGGGATAATTAGGTGACCATGATTGAAGTGAGGCCTGGTTGGGAATTTGGCCATGACACCGGGGTTAACACCCCTACTCTTACGATAAGTGCCATTGGATTTTTAATGACCACAGAGAGTCTGTAAACCCATTTAACGTCCAATCCAAAAGATGGCACCCTACGCAGGGCAGATGTCCCCATCACTACTCTGGGACATTGGGAATGATCTTTAGACCAGAGGGAATAGTTCCCCCTACTGGCCCTCCAACACCACTTCCAATAGCACTGGTCTCCCATCCAGGGACAAACCAGGCCCTATATATTGACATATTGTTCCCTATAGAGTGACATACTATTCCCTATAGAGTGACATTCTGTTCCCTATAGAGTGACATACTATTCTCTATAAAAAGACATATTATTTCATATATAGTGACATACAATTCCGTATACAGTGAGATACTATTTGCCATACAGTGATATGTTACATAGGAGCCTGAACATTAGGAGAAACCCAGCCAGGAGAAGGGAGGAGAGGCCAACAATAAACCGGCCTGGGCCCGGTAGAAACAGCCTTTATGTCACGTCCAGCCCAGTGAGGGCTGGTGTGAACATCGAACTGAGACATGGACTCCTTCTATAATATCAATTTCTATGTGCCAGTGCAAGGCACTGTTGGTTTTATTTATATTTAATGTCCCTTCAAGTATTTGTTACACCTTTCTCTAATTTGGCCATTACTAGGATAGGGTTTAGGTTAGGTTAGGCTGGTATCTTGTAGACCTGATTAATGATTACGTTCAGCCGTGGTCAATTAGCTAGTTAAATGACATTATATAAACGCTGGACAGACTAGAGGGATGTGTCGGGCAATGTTATTCTGTTTTCATGTAATTATCTATTTCATGTGGTTTCCTGGCTTTTATTCTTTCATAGACTGTGGACACTCTACTTTTTTCTGCCCTCTCCACGTTAGGAGTTGTAAGTAGAGTATATGTATACTGTATGAGCTTAAGCATATGCATATGTAGATTACAAATGCATTCTATGCTACATTTAAGAGCATAGTATATTATTAATCAGTAGTCGTTGTGCATTGTTTCAATCGTTCCACCGTTCTGTGTATCTACCGGATTGTTCAATAAATCTACAAACTGCCATTTCCTGCTTGGTCTCCCTCCTTTCAATCTTGCTTTACACTACACGAGTTGTGACACTTTTACCTTGTGGGGCCTGGTGAGAGGTCAAACACACACACACAAACACCTACACACATTCATATATGCGGATGCACAATAACACACAAAAAGTAAATATATTTTATGAATATATATATATATTTACATTCAGCAGATGTCACAGAGTGTATATACAGATATCCAACCTAAACCCCATTTTGAAGCACAGTGGCAAAAAATATCTCAGCTAGCAAGGTCGACACCTCCGGGTAGGCCAAACCTCTTCTGCCTGGGCCAGGTCTAGATTATAGGAGTACATGGCCCTTTTACGCCAAACGTTAACTAAGATTTTCCAAACGTTCAGGGACCAGTAGGTAACAAAGTAAATCTTTCCCTCATGAGTAAACATTAAAATATCAAAACAGAGCATTTAAAAGTAATCACAGTGGTTATAGAAGGTGCAAAAAGCCAGATCCCCTGGAGAACACATACTGTAGTATAAGAATGTTTGCTTTTCATGGGAAAGTGTTGACGGTTTGAGACCAAAAAA
>JACXGM010041027.1:0-10160 GCA_016801145.1 Umbra pygmaea
TATGCAATTAATTAACAATGATTATTGTAATGAATTACGAGCGCTATTATTCTGAAAGGACAAATCAGAGTTTGTGTTGCCGACATATAATAGTGTTGCCAGGCAAACGTGTTTGTTCCCCTGCTAGAACTGCTACTGCATTGGTTGTTTTCTTAATTGACACTGGACTGGCCCAATCATATTTTTAAACAGCACCATCTTTGTGATTTCTGCCTGACAGATTTGGTGGTTTCCCACCCAATTGGGTGGTTTTGCAATCTGTTTTGTGGGGAAAAAAGGGTTTGGGCGGGTGGATAAAAATTAAGCTGGTTTAGGATCAGTTCGGCGGGTTTTTGTAACCAAAACACCGGCACATCAGATCCTTCTTCCTGTGACCCTCTGTTCAGCAGGCAGTAGTCTCACACAATCACTCACACACACACACACACACACACACACACACACACACACACACACACACACACACCTACTACAGCTCTGGCTGACGTGCCCCTTAAACTCACAAGACACTGCTAATACCTTCAGCTCACGTCACACGCGCCGCGTGGCCCGCACCTCAAACACACTGTTGCCTCCGCAGGTTTTTCAAACCAACCTGGCCTTTGACCAATTTTGGCTTGATGTGGAATCATTTAAATCATTCACTTTTGGTGCTATAAAATTGCTCACCCTCCCCATATCCAACGCTCCAGTTGAAAGAGCATTTTCTCAAGTCACACTGCTGAAAGATGACCTACGAAACAGGATGGGCTTACCCTTTCTTTCAGGGTTGATGTACGTGCGCACAGGTCTTGCCATAATGGCTTGACAGCAGCTACACTCCGTCTGCCCAAACAGTTTTTGAGGTTTTGTGTTAATTGAAATATTCTTAATAACAATTGTTCAAGTGATCTTCATGAAAACTCACCCTCCTAACTGTCTGACAGGGAATAACCTAGCTCAGGCAGTTCGACCTGTGAGTTTTTGTGAATAACATGTTATTCAGAATAATTTTATCAACACACCATTGTTCATGTTATTGTGTTCATCAAATTATTCTAAACAACAATTATGCAAAGGGATTCTCATCAAAACTCCAGGCCCAACTGCCTGTCTCAGAAAATATAAGCTATACCTTTATGGTATTAGACCTAATTGTTGTAATTCACAGGTGTCAAACTCAAGTTTGATATTATATTTGGAATATGAAAATATATAGTTTTTTGTGTAGAGATGACCCACCATGCATGAACGTTCTGCTTCTGCAAAGAGCGCACTGACACCCCTGTTCTAAATAATATGTTCAACGTGATATTCCTGAAAACTCTAGGTTTAACTGCCTGTCTCAGGGAAGAGCTTAACTCTTGGTATTACAATTGGTATTATTTGTTCTAAATCACCGGAGTCAATTTCAATTTTGCCTTTAGCCTATACTTTTCTGATTTTAAAATGTATTCAACACCATTTTGTTTGAAAAACAGTGATCATCGTATCATCCTTTCTCATGTCAGTTTATAAACTGCTACTTTTATCAATCACTGATCCATCCTTCTTTCTCTATCACACACACATACAAGATGTCCTCTCCTGATTTTATCTAATCATCGGATCATCCTTTCTTATGTCAGTTTATGAACTGCTACTTTTATCAATCACTAATCAATCTTTTACCATCCTTCTTTCTCTCTTTCTCTCTCTGATTTGTGAAGGAGTTCACCTGCATGCTTTTTGATTGGTTAAGTTTACAATTTATTCAACACCACTTTTTTAAAATACAGTATTTAATGGGTCAATTCTCACTGATTCTTGCATACTCATTACATGGCATTAGTAGTTTTAAGGAGTAGGAGTTGGTATACAAATTCAGGGGAGCGCAAGGACAAGTGGTATTTGTGATCTTGTGGTGGGCCGGTCTGGGCCAAAATGCCAAGGCCGATTTTTGGTCCCAGTCCACCCCTGGTTGTATGCTTATGAGTCAATTCGTAGCTGGTTAGCCCAAGGCATGGTCTAAAACTCTTAATATACGGATTTTTCCAGACGTCTATGGGAGAAATGATTGGGAAATTTATTTCCGGAATCTCAGCTCACTCGGGGGAGGGCGGGACTGTTGAGGTCTATGTGGTATGGAATATGCCTGTGTAAAAAGTGCTGTGTCAACGGTGTTGTAGTAAAATAAAAGTCTAAAACGTGTGCAGCCGTTTCTTTTATGGAAGTAAACCACACGTTTGTAGCCTACATTCTCAGTGGCAGGTCAAATTGAACAGAACATTGTGTTTTTTTTCCTGTGTTTTTAAACTTTTAAACGGGTCAATTTCACACTCAACATAACAACATCGCTAATTTTAAAATGACTAAAGATCATAAAACTACTTCGCAAATCACGTGACCAAAGACGAAAGGCAACGCTGAGAGCGACTGACATGACTTCATCTATCGATTAGCCTACAACTAATGATAATCAACTTTCCAAAGATTTCTTCATTGTGGAACTTTTGATAAACTATCAAAGGAAATGTTAGAGTTTATTTTGCCTGTATTTTTTTTCTTTACGGTGCTGTACTTACTCAGCGTGCGGTTTGGAAGAACAAGGCAAGTGGCGGCTATAACATTCGTTTTAACAAAACTTTGTTTGATTAGTTTGTTTGCGTTACTTTGTAGACTAATACTTGTATCTGTTATAAAATTCTTCTCAAGTTACTGAAAAAAAGTTATATATCTTATTCAAGCAGGTAAATTATTTGGATTAAGCAGATATATAATCTAAGTACGTGTATATACGACCTTGATGTGGACATTTATATTTTGGTTTGCCATACATACCACAACCTCTTCAAATTATCAAGCCTGCTGTCGCTATATGATGCGTCTACTAAATGACTGTAATGCTGTCCCTGGTCTCACTTTAAAGGAGCATATTGCGACTGAAAAGTTAGGGTTGTGTGTTCGATTCTCATTTGCGGCCAATATAAACATATATGCATTCACTTGGCGTCTACTAATGACTAAGATGTGTTATTTTCTACCAAAGTGTAATCTACCTTACCAGATATGGATATTACAAAGATTGTCTTAACACATACTGAGACAGCCCACTATGTTACCAACAGTATGGTACAAATAATTCGGCCACTCTTAAGCCACGTGTTTTACTGTAATTTAGCTGCATCACTGCCACTCACTGCCAAAATGTCACAGTTTACTGCGAATGCGCATTACTAGCGTTTTAATACTCAAATATACACTCACCTAAAGGATTATTAGGAACACCATACTAATACTGTGTTTGACCCCCTTTCGCCTTCAGAACTGCCTTAATTCTACGTGGCATTGATTCAACAAGGTGCTGAAAGCATTCTTTAGATATGTTGGCCCATATTGATAGGATAGCATCTTGCAGTTGATGGAGATTGTGAATCTCCCGTTCCACCACATCCCAAAGATGCTCTATTGTGTTGAGATCTGGTGACTGTGAGGGCCATTTTAGTACAGTGAACTCATTGTCGTGTTCAAGAAACCAATTTGAAACGATTTGAGCTTTGTGACATGGTGCATTATCCTGCTGGAAGTATAGAGGATGGGTACATGGTGGCCATAAAGGGATGGACATGGTCAGAAACAATGCTCAGGTAGGCCATGGCATTTAAACGATGCCCAATTGGCACTAAGGGGCCTAAATTGTGCCAAGAAAACATCCCCCACATCATTACACCACCACCACCAGCTTGCACAGTGGTAACAAGGCATGATGAATCATGTTCTCATTCTGTTTACGCCAAATTCTGACTCTACCATCTGAATATCTCAACAGAAATCGAGACTCATCAGACCAGGCAACATTTTTCGGGTGTTCAACTGTCCAATTTTGGCGAACTCTTGCAAATTGTAGCCTCTTGTGGTCTTCTGCTGTTGTAGCCCATCCACCTCAAGGTTGCGCATGTTGTGGCTTCACAAATGCTTTGCTGTATACCTCGGTTGTAACGAGTGGTTATTTCAGTCAAAGTTGGTCTTCTATCAGCTTGAAGCAGTCAGCCCATTCTCCTCTGACCTCTAGCATCAACAAGGCATTTTCGCCTACAGGACTGCCCCATACTGGATGTTTTTCCCTTTTCGCACCATTCTTTGTAAACCCTAGAAATGGTTGTGCATGAAAATCCCAGTAACTGAGCAGATTGTGAAATACTCAGATCGGCCCGTCTGGCACCAAAAACCATGCCACGCTCAAAATTGCTTAAATCATGTTTCTTTCCCATTCTGACATTCAGTTTGGAGTTCAGGAGATGGTCTTGACCAGGACCAAACCCCTACATGCATTGAAGCAACTGTCATGTGATTGGTTGAGTAGATAATTGCATTAATCAAAAAATTGACCGGGTGTTCCTAATAATCCTTTAGGTAAGTGTATTTGACAAACATCTTAGAGTCACTACCTTCAGTTTAGCATCGTTAATACTTGTCATAGAAGATAGCATGTCAATTAAATGCATTTTTTAAGGAAATCTGCACCGAAAATCTTGCTTTGAGATTTCAGCAGTTTACACATTACACAACTAATCAGTCGTTCAGCAGTGTTGTAGGGTATTTGAATATCCAGTATTTGTCCATTCTTCACTGTTCTGTGACCATTTTACATTGATAAGACAGGAAGTTGCATGCCTTGTTCTGTTCCTGTGCCATACATAGGACCAGACATCTAGTTTGTGTAAGGATACCCAATCCCTCATGGCTCATTTAAGAGCAAGGCATTATGGGTTTGAGTCCCAAGTTGGACAGAGTACAGAAAAAGAATGAACATTTTTGCTATTATGTTCTGAATAATATTTCTGCCAAATAATATAAATGTGTATTTACTAAACCATGTTGGTCTTGATTAGGACTCTGTTCAAAAGCAGTGCCCCACACTGGAGTGACTAGAGGGCCATTTGGGATGCAGACATAGTTCAATGTGAGAAGTAGGTCAGCCACAAACAGTAGCTCTAAAAGTGTTTCCGTTGTCATTGTCTCCAATGGGCTGGCCAGCTCCCAGTGGAGTCCTTACTGAGGATCCATCCTGGCAGGTTCAAATACTATTTGAAATCTTTCCAAATTTGAGCACTTGCTTAAGAGTCTAGATGGCCTGGAGGGCACAGATGGCATGGTTTACTTGTTTGATACTATTCTGTTGATTCCATTTTGCTAGACAAGCTCATGCAGGTTTTCAAATGATTGTAAATATCATTCTATCCCTTGTCTGCTGGGAAGCGGGACCGTGCCCAGTGCAGTATGGATAGCAGAAGCCTCCTCTTCCACTCATAGGAACAGAACATACTGTAAGGCATTTGAACTTGCATTTGAAGGTTACAGGACTTGTGCAAATGTAAACATGCCGTATTCTGTTTATTCTCCTATTGTAGAAGAGGAAAGAAGTCTAATTGATAAACACTCATTGCTGCATTGTGGACATCTGTTCCAGTATTACTATTGACACATGGGGGCATTTTTTTTGGATGCAGTCCTATTCAATGGTGCTCACTGCTGGCAGACACTATCAGACTCCCTGATTGCTTCTGACATGTTGCTGGCAGGCAGGCAGGCAGCAGTGAGGACTAGGTGGGGGCATGAGTGCAATAAGCCAGCCTGGACTTAGACTTCTCAGCTTGAGGGCTCACAAATAGGAGCTAGTCTCTCTGGCTTTCTCCACACAAGTAGGAGGAAAGGAATCTCATCCTAGGATGGATAAGTACGTACAGGGTTGGTTTAGCACTGACATTGCATACATGAGTTTTGTTAGGTTATTCTCATGCATTATTTTGCCACACTGGATTACCAGCACTTGCTGCACATCAGTATGTTTCAGGAATTGATCAAATGTCCAAATATTCTTCACTGACCGCCATATTGTTTTCGAAAATTCGGAAGACATTTTGAATACAATTTCTGGTGACTCAGTCATGAAATAGTTTATCTTCAGGGTGGGGTCTGCTTTAAATACATATAAGAACATTTTAAGTGGGTGAAAGTGGAGATAAATTGTTTTTACCTGAAAGCAGCAATAAGAAATGATGCTTGTGTTTAAAAAAAATCAAATTACAGGAAGAATGTTGGGGCCATCTCTTTCAACAGTTATCATATCTATATGTTTCTAAATCTATATATTTTTTGTATAGTACTGCAGTGTACATTGTTGCCTTGATTATATCAGCTAAATGACCCACTGAGCCTGACATTGTGTGACTGTGTGGCAAATAAGGGAAAATATGGCAGTTCATTTGCCTCTGGGCCAGTGACTGTGCGCTGGTGCATGCAACCTGTGTAACATGCTCCTAGGCAGGCTACTGTTTGCTGGTATTTACATCCTGTGGCTATAGCCTATAAAGAAATGTCTCACCAGCTCATCCTCCAACTTGTGAAATTAAACCTGATTGCGAAACATATCCTAAAGCAAAAAGAAAGAAGCAAAAAACCATTTGATAATTCTGCTCAGTTTGTAAAACATTTTTGTAGGCATAGTTTGGCATTTGAGAGGAGTAGTGTGAGTGTGTGCGTGCGTGCTAGAAGTTGTAATGTGTGTTGAAGGCCCAGCGTGTATGTGTTAAGTCCTCTTGACAGGATCAAAAGTGCCCCTGCATTTCTATAGACTAATGCATGAATGATTTTTACTGCACCCGCCAACAACACAGTTATTAATAGCCCATAGATCATGACATTCCTTGGCCCAGGGAGAGAAACATATTTTTGTTGCCTCCGATTCTGATAGCTTTGAGCTCCAAAGCATTGTCAAGAGCTTGTTGATTCTTGTTGATTTGAAGAATAAAAACCTATAGTAATAAAAACGTAGATAAAAAAATGTGAAGGTAGCAACAGAATTGTTACACTATTAATATTCTGTTTGGGATACAAGTATAATGTGAGGCTTTTCCCTATCTAATTTAGGTTTTGGTCACAAACATGTACAGGAAAAAAATAATAGAAATCACTGCAAATTTTTCTTAACTTTTGTGTGGTGTTTGTATTTCTTTGCAGGGCTCTTGGACACAACATTATTGGGTTATTTAAACAGTACTAGCATAACAATTATAACAGATGTTTGCTTTACAACAATTAAAAGCAATATAAACAGCATATATGGTTACAATTTGCAATGTACTGCTAGATCACATTTATCAAGAGAAGTGCTATTGGTTTTTGGGAGTCTAATTTTTTGTCAAAAAAGTAGGCTAAATAATAGTGAAGACATGGTGAATTAAATCATATTCATCATGAAGAAATATAAATTCAACAAGCTTTTCACCATTATGAATGCAAATTTGACATTGTATTTTATGAAAAATTATAAATGAGCTCAAATGAACACATTCATGCCAGTCTAACACACCTCATGAGGGAGTTTTACTGTGAACGTGTTGCAAATGTATTTGCATTTGATGCATGTGTACTGTCTTGTTTGCCCTGGGCTGGCTGGTCCTGAGCTGGCTGTTTTTGGGGCTCGCTTCTGATGTTCGCCTTCTCCTGGGGCTGCCTCCTAACTCTTTGGCCATGTGGCTGGCTGCTAATTGGTTGGTCCTGGGGCTGGCTGTTGACTGGCTGATTCTGGCTGATGTGCTGTTCCGGGAGCTGGCTGTTGATGGGCTGGTCCTGTGTCAGTCTCCAAGTTGACAGAGAAACAATCCTCATGTTCAGAACTAGGGATGCTCATATTGACCGTTTAACCGTTAAACGAAAGTAAAACATTTGACCGATTAAATACTATCAGTTAAACGGTTAAGTTTTTTTATTTTTTACATATATATAGCCTATATTAGTTAAATCACGTGGCACGTTTACACGCGCAACCAGAGCCTGGCGCTTCGTTTTGAAAGGTGGGGAGATATAGGTAATGAGGAGCGAAATATACCGGCTGACTCTTTTGCGTCTACAACGCGTACATCATTTAAAATGACAACCCTCGAACATTTATGATGACTGTGATATTAACTTGCGCTTTCATTTTTTCATGTACAGAAACATATAACGCTATCGTATTGGGAACCATATATTATTTTATCGGCTATAATTCATCATGCTCCTGATGCATTATAGCCGACAAAATAATGTTACCTTAAAAACAACACACACAGTGATTGACAACACACACTTTATTTTCGGAGAGGACCGTAATAATAATTTCAATGAAATGGGTGCACTTGGCAGATATTGTATAGTTACATAACGCATAGCAAGCGTTATCAACATTTTGTTTTGTGTTAATGAAATATAGGCCTTATTTGCAGTAGGCCTCCTGTAAGCAACAACCTTGTTCCAGATTGTCATTGACTGTTTTCATTCTATAATTTGACTCGGTAAACACTGCATCAAGGCTACTTTCATGTGATTGACAACAGAAAGTGAAAACGTCTGCGACAAATTTTGGTCGGTGTGGACATTACGCCAGTGTAGTTTGGTGAAACCAAACATCGACACAGCTTTAGTATGAAACAAACTAGTTTCATCGTATCGTTTAGTGTGGACTTTGCACCCGAGTGAACTTATACGCAAAGCTGGTGCACCCGGCAGCTGTTGTTGATCTGTTCTGTATGCTGTTTAGACATTAAAACAAATCAATGACTTTTTTTGTATATTTAACGGGTTACAGACACTCGTCAATTTAATTTTTTATTTAAACCCAATTTAATCTTATAATCTTATCAGTTAACGGGTAATAATCGGTTAACGAGTTCCGGTTGTCGGTCAGGAAAGTTACCCGAAATGAGCATCCCTATTCAGAACATTCTTCATCTTTCAAACTGGAAGACGCTTCTTCCACATTAGCTTTGCTGTCTTCGTAAACCATTTCTATGGCCCTCTAAAGATAAAATCTTTGCAATACTGATTGATTGTGGTAAGGAGCCATATACGCAAATCTGTTTTTTTTCTTCCCAGTTTGCAGCTGGGGGTCAGGAATTGAACATTTTTAAATAACATTGTGCCGTTTCCCATAAGTCATTAGGTAATTTCACAAAATATACACAGTAGAGAGTGTGGGAAGAGTGTGGGAGCAGACAGATTCTCCTCTTTGAAATAATATTATAACCATCTGTTTTTGTGGAATTACTCTATACTATAGGGAGTGAAGAGTGTGGGGAAAAGCAGGGCCAGATAGATTATTGGTGCAGAGTGTATGGGGGGGCTGCATTCAATGAAAATTTGTTATTTTAAATGTTCACAGGAAATAAGCCAAGGCCAATAACTCAGGTTGAAAAAAATATTGTATAATATTTATTTTTGTAAACATTGAAATGGGTCCCACAGAAATGAAAAAACATCACAGAAGGGTTAAATCAACCCCTTTGAAAACCTCTGGAACGTGATCAAGAGACAAATGGATGATCAGAAGTCATCAAAGCTGAGCTGCTTTATTTTTTGCACCCAGATTGGCAAGTCACTAAATATCAATGTGAAAGACTGGTGGAGAGGATGCCAAGATTATTATCATACAATCATTATTATTCCACCAAATATTGATTTCTGAACGTTTCCTAAGTTAAAGGTACAATGTGTAGTTTTCCAAAACAAGTACTTTGCATTAAAAAAGCAAACATCACTATACCTATATTATATATATTTCTAATTACATTATCCTAAATGTTTCCACCAACTTTCAAAACCAGAAATATTTATAATATAATTCGAAGACACGGGACGTTTCATTCTGTCTTCCGTCAATGGCGTCATATAACCTTTGACTGCTGTAGTTGCTCTAAGTTCCAGGGAACCGCCAAACATAACGTGAATAAAGTTATAATATTTTTAACAATATATTATTTTTGTCGGTGAACATTTTTTCTGCCGGAGACGCTAGATGTTGTCATTGCTGACGATAACAAAACCCATGATCCCACGTAGGGATGGGACGGTATGAAAATTTCATATTACGATTATAGTGACCAAAGTTATCACGGTTATCAATATTATCACGGTTTTGGTAAAATGAGATTTAAAATGTAAAAAAACTGATACACGCACACTAAAAACATTTCAACAAATTTTATACTTGGAAATCAACAAACTACAAATACATTTAGCAGCTCTAAGCACTTTTTATTTTACTATAGTCTACCATTTAGTACTAAAGCCTACTATCCAATGTGATATCATTATGAATTCCCCATCAATTGATGACTGATAATCTTGTTAGAATTAGGGAATAGCTTTAACATCTGCTGAAG
>JACXGM010041028.1:0-10160 GCA_016801145.1 Umbra pygmaea
GGCGGTAGCCAATTGAGAAAATGCCGCCTCAAATTCGTGCCGCCCTAGGCGGCTGCCTAATCTTGCCTAATGGGCGGGCCGGCCCTGAGTGTTGGTCAGTGACTCCGACGTATAGTGACTTTGACGTACTTAAAATGGTCAAAGGGGCCTCCAACCAAATTTTGCATAGGGCCCCCAAAGGTCTAGGGCCGGCTCTGCGAAGCATACTCAAGAAAAAAAGGGAGAGCTCCTCTGTGATCCCTGTTTTTAGATGAGCAAAGGAGTAACCGAGAGGGTGAGTGATGGACACGGGGTACGACAGATACAGTGTGCGTGTGCCAACGGAAAGTGCCATGCCACCAACCCCCCCGCATGACTCTCAATCCCAAAGTCCTGGGCCAGATTTTTGTTGTTAGTTGAGTGCCAACATTTAGAGACAATCACAAACTGTTTTAATGGATCTACTTGACAAATATATACTTGACATATTTTACCTTTTTTTTAACATTGTTTATTAAGGGCAAAATCAAAAAATGTTATAAACAAAAATACAAATGATCATGATTCATTTCAATTAGTTATTGTAATTGCAATTGACAGAACTGGATGTTATTTTTGGATTTGTAACATGTTATATGTAGAGAGAATGAACCCAATAGAGTGTTAATCACTTTATGAAACACAGTTCTGTGTAAGTGTAGAATTTGTTTCAGGTAATTTACATTGATTACTGAGCCATCTTATTAGTCTGACTTTGTTAAATACTACATTTCTTAAAGCATACAACATAGAGGGCATTCAACATTCAAATCTTTGTAGGCATTTCTAGGCACTTAGACCCCTGGACCCACATAGTCCACAATGTGCTATACAAAAAATCTACACACTTAAAAAAAGAATCCAAAAAGGCATCTTAATTTGTCCTCATAGGAGAACCCTTTTATGGTTCCTAGAATAACATTTTTTGGTTCGAATGAGAACCCTTTTTTATTGACATATGCAACCATTTTGGGATCCATTAAGAATCCTCATTGGAAAATGTTCTATGTACAGAGCTTTGTGGTTAAATATCGACACATTCTCACCGTGTCAAAACACGATAACTTACTAGACCATGTAATGAACTATTGCAGACAGATGAGGGAGCTAGACCGCTATACTCTGTAAACATTGCGCTAGACAGCTAAGGAATACTTGGTAAACCAGCCAGTTACGTGATCTGATCACAACGTTTATAATAGCCTTTTACTGTATTTAAACAGACATCACATTATTTTTTGAGACATCACATTTTGAAAAGATACTTGCCAAAAATTGATTTTAAAGATATTACCTGTGTTATAAGGAAATACACAAACGTGGGTGTACTTATAATAATACTGCTATTTTCCCTCCATTTCTTCAGAGGATGCGTAGCGTAATGGATTGGACATAGTGCCTATCATCCAGAGTCACTGGGTTCAAATCATGCCAGGACCATTTCTTTCTGTTTATCTTTTTTCTTCAAGTTTATTTATCATTTTTAAGCGTTTAAATTGGGACATTTACAAAATTATGGCCAGTAGCATCCCGGTATTCTACTTCTGGTTTTCGTCTAAAGCTAAGCAGGATCGGCATGGTTAGTCCCTGTATGGGAGACCAATCCTGCTGGAAGTGGTGTTGGTGAGCCAGATGGGGACACTCTTCCCTCTGGACTAAAGATCATTCCCAATGCCCCAGGGTAGTGAAGGGGACATCTGCCCTGCGTAGGGTGCCGTGTTTTGGATGGGATGTTGAACGGATATCCTGACTCTCTGGTCATTACAAAATCCCATAGCACTATTTGTAAGAATAGGGGTGTTAACCCAGGTGTCATGGCCAAATTCCCAACCAGGCTTCACTTTAATCATGGCTGCCTAATAATTCTCCACCTTCCTATTTGGCATATATAACTACTCACCTCTCCACCTGATAACTGATGTGTGGTGAGCGTTCTGGCGCAAAATGGCTGCCGTGCATCACCCAACTGGGTGCTACACATTGGTGGTGGATGAGGTGGGCTTTCCCCCTCACTGTGTAAAGCACTTTGGGTACCTTGAAAAGAGCTATATAAGTTGATTTTATTATTATTATTAATCTCAAGAAAATACAAAGTGAATGATCTTGTAGAATCAATGCTTAACTTCAGCACAGCTGAACATTTTTAGGTGTTGGATTTTTTACTATTTCAGAATTCATACGTCTCACAGGCTCATACGCTAGGTCTGTGAGGGGACAATTTGTGAATAATCACCACGGTGGTTGCTCCTCCCATGCTTACAGTATATTTACCGTTCTTCTTTCAGCTCTTATAAAGTGTTTTCCCGCTTCTTTCCCTGGAAATCCCCATGTTCTACGTCACATCGCTATGAATGGTGGGGTATTCCCTTAAGCCTAGTATACACCAAACGATTTCAGAGCCGATTTAGCCAATGAGATAGCAGAAACTTTGACGTTTTCTATTATGAATGTAAAAATGCCAAAATAGGGGCGAACTACACTATTTCACTGTTTAACCATTTTTATCAGAATATTTATTTGCAGAACATACAGGTGCCAATAGGTGTACAGTAGGGTAGGCCTGAAAAAAATAATTCACCAAAGTGAGGCCTAACTAAAAAGTTTGTGAACCACTGATATGAACAATTAAACAAAGTTCACCTGTATATAATATGTCAGACATCACGTTTTGAAACAAAATTCATTTATGCCGACTAGATCCGTCACTATCGATAAATGTACAGTATGCTTTGCAGAGAAAAACAAGTAAATTGAGCCACTCTCTGAAACTAAAAGACTAAAGGTAAAAGACTACCCTCACACCTCCCCCCACCCGTCATTTACATTGGAATATGCACTCTGCTAATGTTTTACAGGTAAATGCTGACTAGATCTATAATTTTGATTTATTTTATGAGGTGTGTCACAAGTTGGTGTGTTGGAGATGAGAAGAAAGGAAACCAAAGCAGGTAGATGCTGTTCTGTGGTTTTAATGAACTCAGTTGTTTGTATTTTATACACATGAACAATACAAATAATAATACTGACTTGTGTAAAAGGACAATGAACTGGAGATTGCACAACAAATATAGAATTATATAAACTCACACCTTATATCAACAATTCATAGGTGTCACTACTTATGACACAAAACAGTGGTGAAGTCACAAATAGTAGTTTTTTAAGATAATAGCAATCCAGGAAGTCAACACGTAACAACATAACAGATAACAATGCCTGACACCTCCCTCTAGTTTAGCCAGCGTTTCTATCCAGAAAACTATTTAACCGACCACGGCTGAACGCATTCATCAATCCCAGCCTAACCTGACTCATACTGATCCTTGCAATGGCCATACTAGAGAGAGGTGTCACAAGACTTAAAGGGACAGTACACTATAACAACAACCAACAATGCAATGCATTGGCAATAACGAATGGACAGAAACATAACTGAAAGTACAAAATACATGGAAAAAACCTAAACACATGAAAAGTCCGATCTCAGGTCATGTTCACGCCAGGCCTAACTGGGCTGGACGTGACAAGGTGTAACAAAATTTGCCTAGAGTATTAAATGTGTTAACTGTTTACACATATTTTCTATCTAATTAGGATTACTGAAATGTGTTGACTACAGGATTAATTATCTGTCAGAATGTGAACATTTACAGTACATATGATAAAAACCACATGCCAAATACAATATATTTGATGATATTTATTTTATTGGAAATCTTTTTGAAAAAGATGATATTGTCTAATATTGCATATAATGAATGCTCTGAAGTTCAGTGCTAGGTAGCCTTGTGTCTCGATCCATCCCAGTTTGTTGATCCTTAGGATCAATGATTCCTTTTCTTTTGTCAAAAGAAGAATGGAAATGTCTGGATAAATTACTGCTGCCACTGGAACATTGGTGAGGCCTCTGTCTGGAGTGTGCTGTAAATCTCATTTTAAAATCATCTTAGTTAAACAAAAAATGTATTAACAAAATCAGTATGGGAGAAGTTTTGGGGCAGGTGCACGGGTGGAATTTAATGGTGGGAGAATGCCATAAACTGTGACCCCCCCTTTACTGACCCCCAACTACTTTGATCATTAGTACTTGTATAAACAGCAGGACTTTGAAAATGTATATTCAGACAAGTGAACAGATTAAGGCTTGGAGGAAGAATGGAAGATCCACTACAGACATTTCTAAAATACTTTTAGACATGGGAATTGTTGCCAGCAGATTGATGATTCTATATCACTATCACTACATGCCAGTAAAACAATGACTGCGAAATTCCAGAATAATTACCAGGTATGGTACAGTAAGTTACAGTCCTAGACCCAGTATACTGCATGATTGGCTCTGGGTTTTGTGCATATTCTAGATTTAATTGTATTTATTTCTGTTTCCAGTGAGACTACACAAGCTATTGATGCCTTCTTAAGTAAAAAAGACGAGCACTCAGCAGCCGACATGAAGTCATATGAATGAATTTTGTTTATTTGCTTGTTTCACCTCATCTAGTGCGCATTTACCCTACACTTTGTATTTACCTGTAAAACATTACTCAGTGTAAGGGATTTGCAATGTGATTTAACATTTGATTACGTGAACAAATTGACTTTGTCATTTAATGAATAGCAGATACAGTATGGCTGCCCAATGAAGCATCCTTAAATGAATCCATTCCAATAAAAATAATGGGTGGGGGTAGGTGTGAGGATGTTATGATGTTAGCTACAGTGTATAATTTTATCAGTGAAAGCTGTGTAACACTTTAATTTACTTACTGTTACTGTATCTATCTTTTTTGATAATTTTTCCAATAAAATAAATGTCATCTAATCTATTAGGCATGTGTTTTTTCTTTCACATTCTGGTAGATACAGTGCCTTGCGAAAGCATTTGGCCCCCTAGAACTTTTCGACCTTTTGCCACATTTTCAGGCTTCAAACATAAAGATATGAAACTGTAATTTTTTGTGAAGAATTAACAACAAGTGGGACAAAATCATGAAGTGGAACAAAATATATTAGATATGTCAAACTGAACAGATTAAAAAACCTCCAATTCAGTTAGTTTTGATGGTTGCCGAGCATGGACAGCCCGCTTCAAATCACCCCACAGATTTTCAATGATATTCAGGTCTGGGGACTGGGATGGCTATTCCAAAACATTGTACTTGTTCCTCCACATCAATGCCAAGGTATATTGTGAGCAGTGTTTTGGGTCGTTATCTTGTTGAAATATCCAGCCCCGGTGTGACTTCAACCTTGTGACTGATTGCTTTATATTATCCTCAAGTATCTGCTGATATTGAGTGAAATCCATGCGACCCCCATGCAAACTCTTTTTATGGTGTGTGTGCAGAAAAGTCTTCTTACGCATCACTCTCCCGTACAGCTTCTCCTTTTGCAAAGGGCGCTGAATTGTTAAACGATGCACAGTGACACCATCTGCAGCAAGATTATGTTGTAGGTCTTTGGAGGTGGTCTGTGGCCTGTTTTTGACCGTTCTCACCATCCTTCGCCTTTGCATCTCTGATATTTTACTTGGCCTGCCACTTCTGGCCTTAACAAGAACTGTGCCTGTGGTCTTCCATTTCCTCACTATGTTCCTCACAGTGGACACTGACAGTTTAAATCTCTGCGATAGCTTTTTGTTGCCATCCCCTAAACCATAATTTTGAACAATCTTTGTTTTCAGGTCATTTGAGATTTGTTTTGAGGCCCCCATGTTGCCACTCTTTAGAGGAGAGTCAAAGAGAAAAAACTTGCAATTGGCCACCTAAATACCTTTTCTCATTATTGGATGAACCTGTCTATGAAGATCAAGGCTTAATGACCTCACCAAAAAAATGTATGTTCAAAGTAATCAGTGCTAGGTAGTTACAGGTATTCAAATTAACAAAATGATAAGGGTGCCCAAATATATGCACCTGTCTAATTTCTAATTTCATTTGGATGCATATTGCACATTTTCTGTTAATCCAATGAACCTCACTTCCCTACCGAAATATTACTGTGTCCTTCAGTTATTTGATAGATCAAAAATGAAATTGCAGATCCAAACACCCAATTATTTATAAATGAAAAAAATTGTCAGGGGTGCCTAAACTTTTGTATATGACTGTATGAAATGTTCCTATGCAAACCGTGCCCCTCTTCTGATGTTACCCGTTATCTTAACAACCCAGCAACAGTAACCATGTGCTTGAAGTGTACTTACAAGAAAGCAATCTGTAGATAAATTACTTTTACAGATTTTGAAAAGATAACCATGGTTGCAAACACTTTGATTGACCCAAGGTACATCATAATGGTGACATCAGCAGAAAGGGATTTAATTGGCTGTCCCCTTATCTCTCCGAGGGAATGCTGTGTAGAAAGGTGGAAGATACAGTGGGACAGCGCCACACACTTATGTTGGCACTTTGTAGGAGGTAAGTTTTATCATGTACAGTGTTCTCACTCTGTCCATTGTAGAGGTAATTTTGCATGGTGAAAGATATCATCCAATGTCTTCATCTTCTAATTTTCATACATACTGTATCCTATGAATATCTATATGGTTGTATAGATGGAGAGAAATGGTGCAGTATCTCGTAGTATAAACCTAACTTTCTCTGTGTAATAGAAACAGGGGATGGGACATTTGGGTCACAGATTCATCTTTTTTTCCAGGACTGTAGAGTGGGTTTTAGTATCTGTTTGGATCTATAGTCTTTCTCTCTTATTTTCTCGTCTTTTCTAGTTCTGTTCTACTCATATTTCCCTCCATCTGTTGTTTTCTCTTCTTCCTTCCCCAGTACAGTATGGTTGAGGTGGATGATGATAACTACACGCGTGTGTCAGAGTTTGTGATCGTGGGTTTCCCAGGGCTCCATCCCTCCTACTTCCAGCTGGTAGGGGGCTTCTTCTTCATCATCTATGTGACCACACTGGTGGGGAACCTCCTGCTGGTGGGGTTGTTTATCCTGGAGCGCAGCCTGCAGAAACCCATGTACATTACCATGCTCAGCCTGGCCCTGTCTGATATTGGTAAGATACTTAGCCTTGCCATGTCTGGTATTGGTAAGATACTCAGACTGACCCTGTCTGATATTGGTAAGATACTCAGCCTGGCCCTGTCGGATATTAGTAAGATACTCAGCCTGATCCTGTCTGATATTGGTAAGATACTCAGTATGATCCTGTCTGATATTGGTAAGATACTCAGTATGACCCTGTCTGATAATGGTAAGATGCTCAGTCTGACCCTGTCTGATATTGGTAAGATACTCAGCCTGAACCTGTCTGATATTGGTAACATATTCAGCCTGACCCAGTCTGATATTGGTAAGATATTCAGCCTGACCTTTGTCCCAATGGGACTAAAGAGGGAGTATGTGTCTGCTACTCAGGCATCCCTGAAAGAGGTGATGAGCAAGTGTGTTCTGTTAAAACGCAGCCCCATGCCTTATTTTAATGATTAGTTTTGTATATAATAATCTTCTATTCATAGGGTCAACATGAAACCTAAAAATAAACAATTAAATACTGAATAGTGAAATGCAGTAGTGCAGCCATGTAATGATCACTGAAACATATTAAGAATTTTTTTGGTGCATTGTTCAGCCATCTTGGTAAACATTAACTGAAAAAAGTTGATGTTGTTGTACAAGACCTGTTGAAAATTCCAGTTGGTGTAGTGTATTGACCAATGCTTTAACAAATTGGTAACAGAGAGAAACTTATTAAAACTAAGAGAACATAAAGATATTCTTCTGACCATCAGTCTCATTAATCTTACTCTTTCTCTCCACACTGTTGTCCAGGTTTTTCCATGACAGGAGGTTCTCCTTCTAAACATGTCTTTGACTTTTCTCCCTAACATCTCGTGACCTCTCTTCATCTTCTATTCCTCACCCTCTTCTCCAGGTTTTAGCACAGTGGCTCTGCCCAAGGTGATAGCTCGATGGTGGTGGGACGATGGGAGAATCTCCTTCCATACCTGTCTGTTCCAGGAACAGATGATCCACTACTTTGGCACCTTGACTTCTCTCATCATGATGGCCATGGCTTTGGACCGATACCTGGCTATCTGTCACCCTCTCAGGTAAGTAGATAACAATTAAATATATGTTTTGATTTTATTGATGAAAAATGTGTGTAGGGTGGAATTTTTTCTTCATTGTTTTTGGTTTATCTCCCATTTTCTCACTCTCCTCATCACTCTCTCAGTATTTTTTCTTCTCAACATTTATCCATTTCTTTCTCTCTCACTTCTTCTTCTCTCCATGCCCACCTCCTCTCTGCTATCTTCAGGTACCCCATGTTGATGACCAATCGGTTTATGAGTGGTTTAACAGTCTTCTCCTGGGTTTCAGCTACAGTATCACCTGCTATTGGCACCATGAACTTCACCAAGGTAATACATATAATCAAATGTATTAACCCATGAAGTCATATTGAATATTTAATGAATGTACTACTTCTATAGCCAGCAGTCAACCTGACAGACAGCTATAATACTGAACCTTTTGTCCAAACCTGATCTTTACACTCCTTATTTTGAGCAGGCCAAAGCCAGGATTTGTCATGCTATTGTAGAAAGGCTTTGTGAAGAAATCTGACCAATTTTAGCATTACTTGTTTTTTTCACCCAGAAAGTGGCATTCTGTGGTCCCAACCGTATCCTCCAAGCTTACTGTGATGCTGGGTCTCTGACTAAACTAGCCTGCTCCAACGTGGTGATGATCCAGGCAAGCTCCATTGGCCTGGCTTATTTTGTTCTCCTCGTTCCATTCTCCTTCATCATCTTCTCCTACGCTAACATCATTGTCTCTGTGATGCATATAGCCAACACACAGGTCAGAGTCAGGGGATGTGAAGGGTTGTGGTGGTGGAAATTGTGTGTCCATTCTCCTCTTGATCCAACCGTAACCCATTAACCCTTACCCTGACCCCCTAACCCTAACCTGACCCCCTAGCCCAGTGAATCGATCCTAAACCAATGAATCCATCCTAAACCTGAAATAAGAGAACACCTTCTATTCACGAGGTGGAGCTAAAATGCAAGGCCCCCCTTGACAGCCAATGAGTGGGGCCCTAAAGAACATATGTCATGTCATTGAAAATCAAAATAAAACAATCACACAAATAACTTTATTACACGTTTTTTTATGTTGAATTGCTATATTTTTGGTTTAGAATATGTGTATTGTGGCATTGATGGGTACATATGTTTTTGTTTAAATATTTGGCTCAAAACCAAAACACAAAATACAAAACGAGATATTATCGTGAATCATTTTTACCAGACAAAGTTTCAAGGGGCAAAAGGTTTTGATAGCAATGTTTGCAGATGACCTGCTACATGTTAACATCAGGATGCATCCCTTTACCTCCAAGGTCCACACATTTGGGTTTAGACCTCAGTGTTGCATATGTCTCTGTGGGTGACATACCACAATTGATATTTTCACCTGTTTATTGTACGCTATTACAACTTTTTATTCCAACACAAATCTGATCATTGTTAGCCCTACATCAAATCTCGATCCTGTAGGATGTTAGACACAAACTATGTATATACAGCGACATGGAAGAAATTTACAGAAATATATCAAAGCTTTACACAATATTTTGTGTGTCTCTGTTTTTAGTGTTTAGCAGCCTTGCCAAACTGACCTCTTTTCTCCACGTCTCCTCTCTGTAACCCAGGGCAGGATGAAGACCTTCTCTACCTGTGCTACTCAGGGCTTTATTATCCTCATCTACTACATCCCTCGCCTCATAATATACATTACACCCTACATCCCCAACCTGATCATGACCCCTGACCTCCGTGCCATCCTAGTCCTTGCCTACAGGTACAGTAGGTAGCATTCCGGAAAGTATACACAGCGCTTCACTTTTTCCACATTTGGTTATGTTACACCCTAAATCATTATTTCCTTCAAAATTCTACAAACAATTCTCCATTATTTTTTTTTTTTTTATTTAACCTTTATTTAACCAGGTGGGCACGTTGAGAACAATTTCTCATTTAAAACGGCGACCTGGCCAAGATAAAGCAAAAAGGTGCAAGTACAGACATAGTTACACATGAATACAAATACACAAGAATTACACAGATTGTAGAGTAAGGAAGAAAGATAGAAAATACAGTCAAAATTGAAAGA
>JACXGM010041029.1:0-10160 GCA_016801145.1 Umbra pygmaea
CATGGCTGCTGACGGCTCTGGCTGAAGCATGGCTGCTGACGGCTCTGGCTGAAGCATGGCTGCTGACGGCTCTGGCTGAAGCATGGCTGCTGACGGCTCTGGCTGAAGCATGGCTGCTGACGGCTTTGGCTGAAGCATGGCTGCTGACGGCTCTGGCTGAAGCATGGCTGCTGACGGCTCTGGCTGAAGCATGGCTGCTGACGGCTCTGGCTGAAGCATGGCTGCTGACGGCTCTGGCTGAAGCATGGCTGCTGACGGCTCTCTTCAGTGGCAAAAATCCAGCGATGACTCAGCGAAGACACCTTGTGGCAGTTCAGTGGCAAAGTCCAGCGATGACTCAGTTACATTCAGTTGTGAAAATATTTCCTGAAGCAGGCTGGCAAAGTCCTTGTATGATTGAAGAACTGGATCCTCTGTCTCCCAGAGGTCCTCTGCAAAGTCCAGTGCCAGGCCCTCCAAATATGAAGAGGTGGTCATCATTTTGTCTTCTTCAGGTAGAGGACTTGAAGAGAGACTAAAACACAAGACAAGGGACATTGTTTTTAAAAAGTTATATGGGGTCAGAGCTATTGACCATTATTTCTATACTTTATGCATTAAAAACAATTTAAAAGAAGCCACATCCAAAAATAAAAAAATTATTAATGTTGATGGTTTAGGAGATGTCTCTTAACATATGTGAGGAGACTGTTTTGAAAAAGATTGTATGGGGTCATAGCTATTGACCATTTTTGTAGTGATATTTCATTAAAATCTATTCACAAGTTCCCAAAATGATAAATGAGCAATATAATTGGATGTTGATCATGGGGCAGAGGTCATTGAACTTATTCCAGTTGGATTCATTGATAAAAATCATATTGGGCCAGAGCTATGGAGTTTTTCATTAGCAAGCAAAAGTTTAAATTGCACTTTTAAGATGGTCCCTTAACCTTCGCAATAAAAGAAAACAAAGATTCACCTATTTTTCGCTTTTCAAATATAATTATGATAACGATATGGGAAAGAAAGGCGTGTTGCTTGTTTGCAAACGTAAGCAGATTCATAGAATATCATTTTTGTCTTTCTAGCATATTTCATTGAAATGAAATTCCCAATCTTTAATATAAAACTAACATCACTGCAGTACATTTGCTAGCTAGTAGTTTCCGCACACTAATGTTACAGTGAGCATGCTATAGTGCTGTAGCAGGCTAGCTAAAAAATGTCACAATCTAAATAGACATTCAGTGTTGTTATTAAACTACTAAAGGAAGTGCAAATTCAGTTATAGTAATAATCTTGATGATATATATATTTTTTTTATTTAACCTTTATTTAACCAGGTGAGTTGACTAAGAACAATTTCTTATTTACAGCAACAACCTGTAATATTAATTACAAGCTATCTTTACTATTACCTGATTGAGGAGGGGTGACACCTGACTTGAGGAGGGGTGAGAAGTACGGGTGATACTTGACTTGAGAAGGGGTGATACCTGACCAAGAGAGGGGTGACGTTTCAGAAGGAGGGAGGATGTTTGAGTCGTTCAGGGTTGATACATGACTAAGGGAGGAGTGACACCTGACTTGAGGAGGGGTGACACCTGACTTGAGGAGGGGTGACACTTGACTTGAGGAGGGGTGACACCTGACATGAGGAGAGGTGATACCTGACATGAGGAGAGGTGATACCTGACATGGGGAGAGGTGATACCTGACATGGGGAGAGGTGATACCTGACATGGGGAGAGGTGATACCTGACATGGGGAGAGGTGATACCTGACATGGGGAGAGGTGATACCTGACATGGGGAGAGGTGATACCTGACATGGGGAGAGGTGATACCTGACATGGGGATAGGTGATACCTGACATGGGGATAGGTGATACCTGACATGGGGATAGGTGATACCTGACATGGGGATAGGTGATACCTGACATGGGGATAGGTGATACCTGACATGGGGATAGGTGATACCTGACTTGGGGAAGGGTGAGAAGTATGGGGGATTCTTGACTTGAGGAGGGGTGACACCTGACATGAGTAGGAATGGTACCTGACTTGGGTAGGGGTGAGAAGTATGGGTGCACTTGACTTGAGGAGGGGTGATACCTGACCAAGGGAGGGGTGACGTTTCAGAAGGAGGGGTGATACCTGACCAGGGGAGGGTTGAGGACTGAGGAGTAGGGGTGAGAATTGACTGGTGCAGGGTTGAGACATGACCTAGGGAGAGGTGAGAACCAGAGATGAGGAGTGATTCTGTTCCTAATATGTATTCCGTACACTATATCCCAGTGTTGTTTTACCAATCTGCTTCTCAATGTCCGCAGCTTCATCCGGCAGGGCCCTAGGAAGGATTCCAGGGTCTGTAAAGCTGGTCTGCAGTAAAAAGGTGACCACAAACACAAACAGCACGCCACCAATCACAGGTATGCAGACAGTCAGGTGCGTAACCAGGAATGGACAGCTGCGAAAGAGAGCAGATGTGTCCGAGACTGCCTGACATTGAGTTGAGACAAACTACTTTTTTCAAATTTTATATTTATTTAAGCGAAATCCCATTGAGACAGAAGTCTAATTCACAAGCGAGCCCTGTGCACAGAACATGTAAAAAAAATAATTACTCTAGCTACAACTATGAGATCGAAGTAAATCTTAGGCAAGCTACACTAGTCAAATATACAACTAGTAGAAAAAGATATGGCATATATTATAATAAAAACGAAATAATTTATGGGTCTGTGCTTGACTTTGTTGGCTGGTTATTAGTCCCTTAAATAGTTAAGCCTAGCTAACCTTACTAACCGAAGATCGACAATTGAAATGTACTGTAACTCCATGGATAACAGCAGAGAGTGAATCAAACCAAAGCCATGAAACATCGTGTTACTTACTCGAACGCAAAGAAAAGGCCACTTGTAAAAACAATGAGACCCAGTGTCAGAGGAAGAATACCGCTTTGTCTAGACAGAATGATCCGTCCGTCGCAATAAAAGCGATTTTTCCCAGGAAATATTTCCCATTTTCTTCGAAGTCTTTGTAAATTATTTTCGGTAAATTGTTGCGTTGACGAAGTTGTTGAAACTGTCCGAGCGTCAATTTGCTGGTACTCACAATTTTTCATAATTTAAAAAGGGGTGCTCAAAACAGAGGGGCACTGCTCAAAGTCATCTAACTAGCTAAATAAAAGTCAACCTAGTTACAGTAATGATTTACCTTGTTGGGTATAACTGTATAGACACTAAACGTTAGCTAACTAGATAGCTATCCATAAACAAGGCTGCTACTACTACAGACTATCGGTGGCATCAGACCAAAATAATATAGCTCGTAAATCAGTAACAAAGTAACTTGATAGCTAACTGAGTTGTTTGCACGATCTTGAGTCTTGAGCCGGATCTCGTACTGTACACCGAGCGTGTTCTCATCCATACTAGATAGCCTGCCAGATTGAACGTTGGCTAATTATACCCAGCCATCGACAAAAAAAATTGTCTTCTGTCAAGTCCTAGCTAGCCATTCAACTAACTACATATACCTAGACAGTTTTCGTTCGTTGTATCTTTCCACACGCTCTGTTATAAATCCTTTCCTTGCTCAAGTAAGCTTATTTATCTTTCGCTAAACACAGTCAGATGGCTAAACATCATAGACAGTATATGAATGGACGAACAGATGCCGTTCCTTCCTAAGAAGATCAAGTGAAGTCAATTAGAAGCACTTTTTCGGTGGTAGCGGAGCCTACTGCGCAGCCTCAAGCTGAGCGTGATGACGTATTTGTGACGTGAAAAACGTCTCTGAAAGTTGTTATAAGGCGCTTTCCGACCGCAGGGATTTTTGCAGTTCCTAGAACATAAAGTTCCTATAACCCTTTTTTCTTGTGTTCCGATAGAAGAAATTGCGGGATTATTTAGTTCCTCGCAATGCCGTTCCTATAACCTTTTTAGCTTCTACTCCAGAGCAGGGTCTTTCCATTTTCCCTTTTCCTAGGTTCACGTTGATTGGTCCAATTTATAAATTACACTGGTCGCTTCGTTTGTCTGTTGCGTATAATGCTACATATCATGCTGGAGCTTTCATCTTTTGTGTTTCTGTGTTAAGTAGCTACTCAATTTCTATGACTCCAGTCTAGTTTTTAAACGCCGCGGTTCAAACTCCGTTATTAGGACATTATCAACACAACATTATTTTTATACAATTGTATTGGATGTCGTTTTCAGCCTGGTAATCTGAAAGAACAGCAAACCGCGGTAGGAACCCAGCACTACTTGGGCTGAAAACAACCAGATCATCTGCATACATAAGATGATTTACACACTTATCTCCAATCATACACCCAGTGTTACAAACATTAAACTGTGAAATGTTGTATGTAGCGCTACACTAAAGTCTAGTGACAACGCTATAAAAGCCTGTTGCGGTGCTTGCGTCACTCCTTTATCCCTCCTACCAGTTCCTATGGCCACTTGACCAGTGCGAATGCAAAGAGCAAAACCGGTTTTGGGGGCGAGTAGTTAGTAGAACTGTTTAGAAGTGGACTGTTCCTATAACTACGTTCCTGTAAGTACTTGGTCGGAAAGCGGCTATAGACCTCAACAGTCCCATCTACAGCCGACTCCGGAAGTAAGAATACAATACATTTTCTCCATTGAAAATTCGAAAATAAGCCATAAAATCGTAACCGTCGATGGTAGACTTAAAACCAGCTATGACATGACAAAGCGATTGTATATGCTCACGTAGACGCCAAAAGTACATGGGGCACCAACCTTGTTTTGAGATAAATGAATTTTATTTGCGATGTCTTGGATAAGTACTTCATTACCCACAATCCTAAACCAGCAGTGATGCCTCTGATTGGTGGAAATCTATGATGTCATGGAGACAAACTAGCGGGTACCATGGAAATGTTTACTGATGCCGCGTTCCATTTGTACTCGGAGGTCGGATATTCCGAGTTCCTAGTCGGAATTTTACTGAAACGCCCGCCCAAGTGGGAAATTCCTAGTTGCAAGGTCGGAGATATTTCACTACCCCCAAGTTCATTTTTCAAGATGGCAGCACCCTGTATCAACAGTAACTGAAAGTTGTTGTTACTGTTCATTTTTATTAATCGTTTTATTAGGTTTTCACGAAAATTGCCGTACACACAGTACTGTCCAACTGTTGTGTCTGGACATGTTGCTACGGCGTTAGAAGGCATGAAAACACACCGAAATGTGTTTTATCAACTGGTTTAGCTAAAAATGGCTAACATGGCTAGTTGTATGCTACTTAGATGGCTGACTTGTTTTCCCACTTCGGTAACTGTAATGCGATCAACTTGTTTTACTCGGGTGTGACGTCATTCCCAGTTCCGACCTCCCACTTCCGAGCCAAATGGAACGCAGCATGAGCCCGCGAAAAAGCTTTGTGTTTCCAACTTTGGCGAGTAGGGGTAGGCTGCAGACCTGTAGCCGGGCAGATATACGACCCAGACAGTTTTAAGCCCCAGACAGTTTTAAGCCCCTGTTGTTCCTAATGTTTCCAGTAGGTGGAGGCTGTAATATGAGCCTAACTATATATCAGAACTTGCAACGTGATACAGACAGGCAATTTTTACTTTCTATCATTACATTAACCATAAGCCTTAGCCAAACCCTTACCCTAACCTTAACCATTCTGAAACCTTGCTGTTCAGCCCATCTAAAATATATTAAGAATACCTTCAGTATTTACAGTGATGAAATGTTACGTCAGAAATACATTACTTTGGCCATCTTTACTTTCTATCATTACATTATCCATGGGCCTTACCCAAACCCTTACCCTAACCTTCACCACTCTGAAACCTTGCTGTTAAGCCCATCTAAAATATATTAAGAAAACCTTCAGTATTTACAGTACTGAAATGTTACGTCAGAAATACATTAGTTTGGAAACGTGTTGAAAGACACCAAAAATATCCTTCTACCCCTACTGGAAGCATTAGGAATAACAGGGGCCTAAAACTGTTCACTGGGCCGTAAAACTGTTCCCTGGGCCGTATATCCCCAGCTAGCCAGAAGTGTCGGCCCAGATCCGGCCCGCATCTGCCCAGATGTGGGCCGGATCTGGGCCGACACTTTTGGCTAGCAGGGTCTGCCGGCCTCCCCATATAGACTCTGGCAGACTGCCCGAGTCATACGCCTGTGTCGTAGCAAAAAGTATGGATAGTTAGAGAACTGTAAGTACGTTTACTGAGCTGTAGATTACATCATATTTCAAGGATGAGATTGTGTAAGTGAAATTAGCTAAAGTTAGGTAATTTAAAGTAATGTAAAGGCGGAAAGATAACACTCGCAATGTTTTATTGGATGAGTAGTTCCTTTACTCGGAATAAAAAACATGTACACAGTCTTGTACCTTTGACTTTTTTGGGATTTGCGGTTCATTTTTCACTCGAAATTATATTTTGTATGCTGATGAGTCACGTCGTAGCTGGTTAGCCTGAAGCTGGATTCACACCAGGTCCGGCAAACTGGTTGCATTGCGGCGGAAGTCCATTCATTTCAATAGGCAGCAATGCGCACCGCTGCGGCAAATCTACCGGAACCGGCAAAGTGTGGATGCGGTGCGGCGGGTGTGTCGCAAGAGTGGAAATAATCCAACTTTTGCGGTGCTTTGCCGTATGGTGCCAGAACCGGAAGTTGATTTACCTCAGAGAAAGAGCTAATGTGTCGCTTTCATTTATGGGTGTGTGAGATTGCAAGACAAGCTTTGACAGCTTAGTAGATAGTTTTCGTATTTTCAATTAATACTAAACTGAAAACAGCTCCTGTCAGTCGCCTTGCTGGAGATGGACAGTTGTATGCAGTGTTGCCCACCATCTCGTAGATGCGGAAGATTGATTACGATGGTGATTGGAGTGTACAAGTGTGTCTGCATTACGATGCCGTACAGGGATTTTTTGCTGTGTCTCGTGTGAATCCAGCTTAAGGCATGGTCTAAAACTCCTTATATACAGATTTTTCCAGAAGTCAACGGGAGAAATTAATGGGAAATTTACTTCCAGAACCCTAGCTCTCTCGGACTAGGGGCGGGACTGTTGAGCTCTATTCTTCTCGTAGCCGTGCCAAGAGTATCGAACGCCAATGAGTTCAAAACGTTTAGTTTAGCGTCCGCATTAACAAGTCAAATTGATACGTCTTAACACTACAGAAAATGCCCTGTTAACATGTATATTTTGAACGTCTTAACGCGTTTGTACGTCTTAAGATGTTCAAACTATACCTGTTAACACAAACTAAATGTGGGTGCTACCACTTCTTTACTTCCTGGGGCTGGTTGCACCAGCTGGACGTAAAAAAGTTGGGCTTAAATCCTAGGTCAGGCGTAGCTACGTCCGATGTTGAGAGTAGAATTACGCCCGTTGTACCAAATAAAAACAAGACTAGACGTAGCTAAGTCCGACACAGCAATGCACGTTCATGAAATCGGAATGTTTGTGGTGATAGTTGCTAAGCAAAGAACTTTTCTTTATTAGCTACATCCCGTTACTATACTATAGGCTAATAAATAACCTACTAGATAGATAAAATACCAGCAAAATGGAGTCAAAGAAAAGAAAAATGAACGTTTATGAAATTTAACAACACTAATTCAAACCGGAAAAGAAACGATGTCTGGATACACATAACGGCTCGAGTGAACGAGGAGAGTGGGGAGCTTGGCTGTAGGACAGTGGAAGAGGTGCGAAAAAACTGGAAAGACTTGATGGCAAGAGCCAGAAAAGACGCAAGTGCTTTGAAAAACCCACCTACCGGAGGAGGTCCTGCTCCAAAAATATCACCTTACAGTGACATTATTGTTGATTTATTTGGAGCAGATTCCCCATTATTTACGGGATTGGAAGGTGTGGATAGGACAGCATCATCACTGCATTCATCCTCCCAGTGTGAGGACAGAGATAACCCTGATGAAAGTTCAGCATCTACTTCTAGTAACAGCAGCCTAGTAGTGGAGATTAATAATGAAGCTAAAAACTGCAACCATATATTATTGGCAGATGGCCTTATATAAGTTTATAGTAGTATAGGCATGTAAAGACACATCTGCCTGTCCTCTACAAGTTGTTCATGCAAGTATACAGTATATTGGTCTAAAATGGATTGCTGTCCTATCCTTTTATTTCAATGTCTGTTATATTTTAGACAATGAATCAATCAACACCTCGAGGACATCTGTCACTGCCAGAACACTGAGTCAGAGCAGGGTGCGTCGGGCAACCAGACAAGGTATAGTAAACAAACTACAAGTGAGGCTGATGAAGAAGGAAGTAAAGAGAGTGGATATGGAGACTGAGAAGCTGCGAGTGAAGAGAAATTAGAGCTTGAAAAAAAAAATACGTTTAGAGATAAGGTTCTTTGAGCAACAACATATTATTGTTGAGCAAGAAGCTGCAACATACACAACATTGTAAACAATAAACATGTAGGCTACAATTAATATAGCCTATTGAATATGAATTCTAATAAATATATATCTAGGCTACCTATGTTAAGTGTCAGTTAATTCACGATGACTTTAATAACCGTAGCTATATGATTCAATTCTAAATATGCACATATAGCTAGGCCTAATTGTTAACTGTTTAGGAAACTGTTTTGACATTGGTCCAAGGCTGCATTTGAAGGATAATCTGATTCCGAATCAGTCGACCTCCAATGTCTTCTTGTGCTGCAGGTTCCCTCTGGTTCTCCACTCTGACATCCATGCGCTCTGGCTCGATCATGGGATGTGGCAGCCTCTTCTCCACGCAAATGTTGTGCAAAACTATAGTGGCCGCGATCAGGCCCGCCTTAACCAGCCATTAGGCCCCGGGGCTGAGAGGTTTTTGTAGGCCCCACCCCACAAAATATATAGACCTAGGTGACTTGTCCCTGAGGTGACCATATAATTTGAGCCTACTTAACCATAAACACAAAAGTCAGTGTAGAATATGTGTGGCGTTAGATATTATTGTGTGGGACACGTGGGATAAAGGAGATCAAGTCCAGGTCTATGGTTAGACTGTTTATCAATGTGTATGTGGTTAAAAGCATAAAAGTACAGAGTGGTTATGAACAGATCATTACAGATCAATACAACAAAAGACAAACCTAAGGTAAACATGCAGATCTACAGAATATCTTGCCTACAGAATAAAACAGTAATAGCTAGAATGAGCTACCAATTAACGACTAGAAAGCACAAAATAAGCATTCTAACTATTTATAGAAGAGCGTAAACAATAGAAATATTGTGAGTATACAAAACACAGAAGCAGTAGCTACTGGAAGACAGAAAAAAACACAGACTTGCAGGCTAGAGGCTAGCTCTGAATCACATAGTTTAACTAGACACAAAACAATAACAAATTCTCCAAAATACACTCACATTCTCATGGACGCACATAAAATAGAACTCACCATATAGTCCCTTGAAGTTAAACGAAACAATACAAAAACATAAACTACAACAAAATCATCAAAGTAGAAAAAGTTATTATTTTGCCGTCGGTGGACGGTGGGCCCTGTGAAACAATCACACACACGCAATGTTCACGCGTGCATACAAACACAAACACGCACACACGATTCAGCACCACGGACAGCGCCTAAATGCTATCAAAACGACAAAAATTAAAGCAATAGATATAGCATTGTTAAGTTTTAGAAGTGCTTTCGCCTGGTTTTCTTTGTTGAAAAAGCCTTGATTATGTCCTTGAAATCCAACTCACGAAGAATTTCGTGTTCAATGGACATAAGTGTGAGGTTATTCTCAGTAGTTTTAGTAACCCGAATGCCGACGTTGACGTGCTGCTCACCTTCTCATTCTGTACAAACTCCCTAAATTGTACCGCTTCCTCCACAAAGTCCTCTTCCAAGTCACTGTTGTATTTCTTCTGCAGGCTTGACGCTGCTAAGCGGAGGTTTTGGGGGGAAATCGAGTGAAATATGTTTAAAAACCCGACGGTTTCACACCGTGGTAAAGATAGTTTGATGTTCGATATTTGACAGATTTTCGGACATTCAAAGCTCAATAGCATGCAAACGATATAAGCTGGAAACCTTGTTTTAGTCTATTTTAAAAAGAAAAAACGTTTACAAGACTGCACAGGTCTTCTTTTCCCGATTCTAACCGAAGATAGACAATAAGACGAGATATTATTTGCAGC